>JASKGM010006599.1:0-10901 GCA_034509205.1 Ceratonia siliqua
AGTAGGATAAATAACTTTATAAATGAAGGTTTCTCTCTCTTCTTATTTTTCTCCTTATCAGCAAAAGTTAAAAATTTGCACTTCTCCTATAAGGAGGTTTTCTCCATTTTCATTAACTTATCCGTTTTTTATAAGTCCAAATAAACAAGTATATTTTTATCCGAATGACTTATTTTTTGAAAATAAGTAACTTATGCTCAAAATAAGTTCAAACAAACAGGCTGATAGTAAAATGAAACCAAATGCATTACATATCCAAATAGATCCAATATTATTACAGAAATATGAATAGCTGTCTGCTGTTTGTTGTGGCCATTGACATAAAATTGTAAGACCTAATGGCACGAGCCAATTAGAATTTGTTTTAAGCAGAGCTGACTTCGTATGACTGGTTGGTTTTTTTTTTTTTTTTTGCGTGATATGTTCGTACTTTCATATATATAGTTTAGATCATCGTGGAACATGTTCTTGTAATTATTTAGCCATTTTAAGTAATTTAGGACATTTTTCAACCATTAGTTTAATGTGCACATGATGATGAGGTCATTAGAAAAGGGAAAACCATTTAAATATGCCATAAATAACATCATTAATTTCAGTAAAAAAAAAATACTTCTGATAATAAGTTGATTTAATAACACATGAATACTTGTTTTTTTACTTGATATGTCAGCAATTTCATATATATATATATATATATATATATATATAGTTTAGATCATCGTGGAACATTTTTGTAATTTATTTAGCTATTTCATAATGGGAGATTCTATGCTCCTTCTGGAGTTTTTTTTATTTTTTTAAATTTAATTTTTAAGTTTATTTTTTATTTTTTATATATATTTTATTTTAAAAAATAATTTAAAAGAATATAAAAAAATAAAACAAGAAATGAAAAGAACTATTTTTATTTATTATTTATTTCTTTACTTTATTTTTGATTTATTTTTAAATATTTTTGTTATAAAATCTTTTTTAATTCCAATTTTATTTTTTTATTTTTTTTAAATTTTTTCTTAAAATAAAAATTTAAAAAAAAACTAAATTTCTCCCCTCTGAGAGTAGGGAAGAAATAACCTTCCATAATTTAATAAACACTCCATCTTGTAGGAGAATGTTATGTCTTTATACAGCGTTGAAAGTAAGTTTTATATCATTTGAGCAAATTAATTGAATAAAAAATATAAATGTTAAGTATTCCTAAACTTACAAGATATTTTTATAAGACTTAATTAGGTGGACACTATATTTCAAATTTAACTTAGTATCAGAGCATAACCGACAGGCCTTGGAATTTATGAGATTACATAATTTAATTGGTAAGAGCATTACCTTGGAATTAAGCTGTAGATTTGAGCGCTGTCAAGCTTGATGAATAAAAATCAAATAAAAAAATACATCAATTTATTTATTTGTCCCACATCACTCAAGTACGCTAACTGAATAAAGTATATAAATTTTAGGCATTCCAGACGGAGGCCTAACCTTCTCCTACACATCTTGCTTAAAATTATACCATTTTAATTTTGTAAAGGAAATGTTATAGGTTTAATTCAATTCAAGCATTTTTAAAGGCACTCTTATAAAATTTAGTATTCTAACTAAGAACATTCTTATGAAATGATCAAAGATATAAAAAAAGAAAGTAAATATCATAAAATATTATTTTTAAATAATTTTTAAAAACACTAAAATTCAAAAGAAAAAGGAAAGGTTAATTATATTATGGAAAGGTAAATTAGAAAGGATAGAGCCTGAAATTAATCGTTGGAATCTTGAAGTTGAATGCTTTTGAATTGGTCTACTAAGGGAGAGAGATGTTTGTTCCTCTTTTTTCTTAATCTACTGTCCTTGTTAAGCATCCAAAGTCATTGTCTAAAAATTAGTGAAAAATAATTGAAAAGGCAAGAGAGAAAAACCAAGGGGAGGAAACATAAAAACAAGGGAAAGTGGTGAATTAGACTTTGTCCATGCCTATCAACTAGACAACTATTAAGCCAAGGGTGGTGGAACTGGAAGACCCCAATTGGTTGTGAAATTCTTCTTTAGATGAGTGGAGGATGGGGTTTGGACAAAGCCACAGCAATTTGACCCCAACGGCCCCAAGAAGGCTCAGACGTCGACGTATAAAAGCAACGTTGCTGGTACAATACTTGCTGGGCCCTTCTGTACCTCTCCCGTTCCTGCAAAATTAATTTCTCTCCCTATCTATCTTAAATGTCATATCTTAATAATATAAAGAATTGTGTAAAATATGGTGATTATTAAGATAGTGATTTTTACATTACACTAAATAATTATTTATTTATTTTAAAAATATATAATAAATATAACGATATTTTGATCATTTTAATTAAATAACAGAATAAATAAAATTATATTTAAGTAATTATTTTAAAATAAATTTTTTTAAAAATGACAAATTACTTAAATATTTTACATATATTATATATTTTAAATGAAATAACTAAAATATCTTTACACTTATTATATATTTAAAAAAATAAATATTTTTTTAATCCAACCAAAAATGTAAAAAATTGTTAGCCTTTACAACACTATAAAATTATTAGCAATCCCCATGAGATATATACTAAACCTATAATGTAATTTAAATCTAAAAAAATTATTATATTCAATCTCTTTAAACATTAATAAAAGTTAAGTCCGTAATTTGATTTATAATCAAATTTAATATAGACTAATTAGTTGGGTTGGGACCCACATGGCCAACTCACCCAAAAAGGATCGCGTTAAATTGGTTTGGGCGGTTTGATTGGGTTATCCAACCAAATGTACGCCGATAATCAGATAGAGTGTTTGTAGGTTTGTATTGGGATAATTATAAAATATTAAATACAATTTTTGTTAGCTTATTAAGCTTAAATTGTACTATTATTTTTGACACTGTGCTAAACTTAAAACGTTAAAACGTAGACTGTTAAAAATGTGAAATTATATTATTGGTAGGTTAACGGTCGCTGTATAGGAGCGTATCCTTCACTACAAAAACCCACCCATTTCCTCTGTTCCTCCACATTCCCCCACCCCTATGCCTATCTCTCCCCTACTTTGACCCTTCCATGCTTTCCCGATTTCCTGCTTCTGAACCTTTCTAATTTTCTAACCAGCAATGGCAGAACCAAGCTGTTCTGAAAATTCTAGCACCTCTTCATCTTCCCCACCTTCACCCTCCTCTTCTGCCTTATCACATTCTCTTCCCAAACCCCAGAAAAGTTCTGAAACCAAACAACAGACCAGACCCAAAAGACCCAGAGACTCTAGCAAGCACCCACTTTACCATGGGGTCCGAATGCGCAGTTGGGGCAAATGGGTGTCTGAAATTCGTGAGCCCCGCAAGAAATCCCGTATCTGGCTCGGTACTTTTGCTACCCCAGAAATGGCAGCTCGAGCCCACGATGTTGCAGCTTTGAGCATTAAAGGGCAGTCAGCCATTCTGAACTTTCCACAAATAGCTCACATGCTACCCAAACCAGCCACGTTAACCCCACGTGACATCCAGGCTGCTGCTTCTTCTGCTGCCGTCATGGTTAAATTCGACCCAGTACAATCACCTTCACCTTCATCATCTTCAGAGGAGTCAGAGTCTTCAGAGCTGAGTGAGATTGTCGAATTACCCAACATAGAAGAGAGCTTCGACTCGTTCGACTCAAGAACCGAGTTCATATTGATTGATTCAGTGGACAGTTGGGTGTATCCGGGCATGGGTTCAGAGGATGTGGAACTGTGCTCCATTTTCTCTGAACAATTTGCAGAAGATCAGAGGTTTATTACAGAGATATCACTTTGGGACTAATGGCCCCTTTGTCCCTGCCCTGTCTCTCTCTTCCAAACTTGCTGGAGATGGCTGACTAGCTATTGTTGTTATCAATGGATGTTATGGCTATTTTTGCTCACTGGTCGGTGGTCATTTCCAGTACTGTAAAATATAGTATATATTCATACAGCAGACTTAGCAGCTTCCCTTTCCCCAATTCACCTCCCCTTCCTTCAGTAGAAAAAAAAAAAGTTTCAATTTTTAGCTTTGTTTGATTCCTAGAAGAGAGAATTAAAATGTGGGTGCCAATTAAATAAATATTTACCAAATAGTGGTACTGTGAAAAAATAAAGAGTTTGAGATGAACAAGTTTTACAGTATTTGTTCTGCAACTTCTGCATAAGATGGTTAGTTTGTGCAGGTAAGTGAAGAAGGATTGATGGCGTGTAGCCAACTAGTATTGTGTCATATAAGCTATCTATCATAAATAATTAAAGATCTTGATGCAGAGTACCATGTTTCAATATAACAAAATAGGAAAGTTAAATTATTGTTTCTTGAATTGATTGTTGTCTATGGCTACTAAATTTTTTAATCAAATATATGATATATTGAATGATAATTTTTAACATTCGTGACCATGGGTTACATGATTTGCTTTTCTTCTTCTTTTTTTCTTTTAGTTTAACTAAAATATAAACAGTTTTTAATTTTAAAGACAATTTGACTATTATTAGTAATATTAATTTTTTAATTTTATATAATTATATCTGTTAATTTATGTATGGCATATGATTTCCTTAATCATTCACCCGCGTCTCACTCTCTCTCTTGTTATTTGAAATGACAGCGCATTAGTGGTTTGTGATAAGCAGCTACACCTACTTTTCTAGATGTTAGTAATTTGTTTGGCTAATCAAGGAGTGGGCTTTGAAATCGGAGGGGAAAATTCTACTGAGTCCTAAAGATTTAGTAAGTCGTTCTTTTCTTGATTTTATAATATAGAATTATTTATTTTGTTTATATATAAATTAGATCTTTAATATTTATATATAAATAAAAAATTATGTTTATATATATAAAAAGAGTAACGGTAACACTAGAGTTTTTTCTATGTATTTAACTTGACGTTGTGAAATATAATAATGAGTTATATTATGTTTCGTTGGGGGGAATCGGACAGCAACGAAAGCAAGGAAAGAATAAAGAGCAAAAGCATTGTGAAACCAAAACAATAAAAAAAAAAAAAAAAGAAGCTTTAAGAAATGATGATTATAGGATTTTGAAAATTATTTTAATCTACAAATGATCAAATAATTAGCATCAACTAAAATAAAATTCGATGGCTGCGATTACTTTGAATATTCCAACAAATAGCCGCTTTAAGAAATGATTATTATAGCGTTTTGGAAAATGTACCGTTGGAAAGGTTTTGAAGTTTGCTGCCGTGTCCTATTCGGAATATGCCGTTGTAGGTTTCCAAATTCCATGGGCTGACAATGATATTTTGTTTTGTATTTCTCACCCAAAACACAATATCGTCAGAAAGATAGAAACATTTCACTGAATTCATAATAAATGATGTTGAGCTACTATTTGTAATTTCGATGTCTTTAATACTTAATTTATGTAAAATTAAAATTCGGCAATAAATTTATCTTATTAAAATTATTTATGTTGTTTATTTATTTTAAATAATTAAAATAATGTTTTTATTTTATTCAATTATAATCATTTAAAATAAATAGTCAACATGAATAATTTTAATAGGATTGATTATATTAATATTAAATATGTTTAATATAATAAAATTACAAATTTATTTAATTCAATGTTATCTATTGAGGCTTTTGTATCATGTAGCTTAACATTAGCACTATTATTCAAACAAATAATATTTAATATATTAAAAATAAATATTTTAGATATTTTAAAATGAGAGATTATTATTCTACAACACCCTTTTTGTGCCCTCCCTTACAATACTTTTATATTTTTATCTCTCACCATCTTTTTTTATTTATTTATTTATTTTATTTTGTATGATTTGGCTTTTTTATATATTGTAATTTTTTGGATTTTTTTGCTATTTATTTAAACAGTAAAAAATTTTAATATTATTGTTTCAAAAATAATGTTTAAAGAAAAAATAAAAAATTTCAAAAAAATTTCAAAAAATACAAGAGGAGAGAATAACCAAATAATACAAAAAAAAATGTGATGAGAGATAAAAGCAAAAAAGTATTTTAAAGAAGTTGCACGGGAAGAGTGTTGTACCATAACAAAACTCTCATAGACGGATCTTAGTGGAAACATAGTAAATGACGGCTTCTAAAATTTTTTTTTGCATTTTTTTGTATGTAAATAATTTTTAAATAAATAATTTGCCCTCCAAATTTTTTTTTATATAATTATGTTTTTTAAAAAATAATTTTTTATATAATTTTTTAATAATATATTAATAATTAAAGGTGAATATTTAAAAAATATATAATCAAAAAAAATATACATTTATAAATAATTTTTTATCTTTTCTCTCAACTCTATTCCTTTCTTTCATCATATCTCTCCAACTTTTTATATTCTTTTCATATTCTATGATTCTATCTGTAACTCTCTCTTCTTTTATTTTTTAGTATACATATTTTATTTTTAGATTCACAACACCTATAATGCTTGTCATTATGCAAATGTTTCAATTCTTCATTTTTATATATATAATTTATATGTTATATACTTATTTTTTTCATCTATTCTTAAATATAATTAATTTTTTGTTAAAAATAAAAAATTTCATTGCTATTATTGACTTTACACAATCTTCTTTATTTTTGTTTACTAATATTTATTCATATTTTTAGTATTAATAAAATTATTAAAAACTAACAAAAAATAATATAATATAACTTGATATGAAGCCAGATTATTAAAAAAAAAACTTATCTTTAAATATTTTACTCAATATTCGTCACTATTTTAAAATATATATGAATAAAAATGATAATGTTGCAACTTGCAAATTTATGTTCTGAGAAATAATTTCACGAAGGTTCGATAAATGTGAAATTAAGATTTGGCTAAGCTATTGCTGTTATACAGTGTTTAATACTATTCATCTCACATTTTTTATTATTTTATTTTTTATTATTTTTTTATTTTTTAATATTAATTAATTATTTTTATGTTATATATTTTTTGAAATATTTTAAAATATTTTTTATTTATAAATAAATAGTATCAAATAAATTATAAATAAATAATATAAATAAATTTAAAATATTTTAAAAATAAAAAATTTCAAAAAATTGTATACCGTCACGTTACTGTAGTATAGGCGAGTAATCGTCATGAAATTGCTGGTGGTCCAATCGCCTTGAAGGCACGTTTTGAATAATATATCACACGTGGCAGTAGCAGAAGGCAGCCCAAATTGGCTTTATGGATCTGGCGTCAGTATCAGAACCCATGAGCCTGGAGTTTTGGTGTACTTTTCAGAGACAGTGAAGCAATCGGGAAAAATTGACCTCTGAAATTAAACCATGAGAGAGCTTCTTGATCATGGTTCATGAAGGGACCAAGGGGATTTTTTTCACTGCTACAAGTCTTTACTTACTCCTTCTACATCCTTCCCACGTAATTTATTATTCAAGCCCAAATTCGTTTTCAGGTTACTTTAATTAATTACACACTAATTGAATTGGCTTAGTCATAAAAATAAGTAATTTACCTGTTTAAAATAATAATTATTTTAAATGTTTTAATTTGTTTTAAATTATTTATTATTTTATATTATCAATAAAATATTAATTATTTTTTTAATTTTTTATCTTTATTTATTATTATGTTTAATGTAATAATAATAATAATTTAAACTGACTTTAATAAGAGTAATTGAATATAATACAACTATTTTTTTATTATAATTGAAGCTCTTTAATAATTTTTTTAATTTTTATGTCATTACCTTAAACGTTAAATATTTTGAAATAAAAGGAGTTGTAGTTTTAGGAGTCTTAATTTATTTCAAATTATCTGTCATTTTATATTATCAATAAAGTATTAATTATTATTTTTTTAACTTTATCCTTATTTATTATTATCTTTAATATATTAACAAGAGTTTAAATTACCTTTAATAAGAATAATTTAATCCAATATAACTATTTTTTGTTACAGTTAAGGCTATTTAATAAATTCCTTAATCCTTATACCATTACATTAAAAATCAAATAAAAAGAAATGAATGGAGTATGTAGTATAGTTAAATGCATTGTAATTTATAAGTATCTTTTTGATATACCATTATTTTCAATGTGGTATTCTAAATGTGATAAAACATTTAAAATATATGTATTTAGTACATTATTATTTAAGAAGCTAATGTCATTTAGAGTACAAAGATGTAATGAGATGACATTATTTTAATTTAAATGATATCTCATATACCACTCAAAATTTATAAAAAATCACATTATATTACTTTCATCTTTACTAATTTTTATAAAATATTAATTGTATTTTTTTATGACTTTATCATGCCAAACATAAAATTTTTAGATATTATATTATATTATCTTATACTATAGTATTCAAAATGTATCAATATACCAAATAATTCAAATCTCACTTTGACTAGAATAAAAAAAATCTCCATAGCATTATTCCTCACATGTATGATCTATGAATATGAAATGCATGGCATCTCATATGATTTACAATTATGAAAAATCCGATTTGTATTATTGAAGTATGGCTTGTGAGGTTGCTATGAATCTTATCCGAAAATATATATAACTTATTCACCAACCATTATCATAGAAAAAGCCAGAACAGATACTTGTTGTGTCACCCAACAAAGCCTTGCAAATTGGCTTTGTTTTTCTGACCTTTTTAGTCCTCCTATTTGGACTGTTTCGTACCTCAGCTAGGAGGTTATAATGGGTCATTGCCAGATTAGAAATTGGTGGATATTATGTTCGTCATATCTTAATTATTTATTTATTTAGACAACTAAGATAATATTTTTATTTTTTTATCTGTTACTCCAAAATAATATTCTAACTTACCTTGATTGTTTATGACTAACAGAATTCATCCTAGTCCGGTCATTATCCTACTTGGTATTCCTCCAATTAATTTTTCCTCCAATTAATTAGTACCTTTGGAATTTTGTATTTGTTTTCTTTTACCTATAAAGGAAACTATATATTAGTGCAACTAATTGTCAAAAAATAAAAATAAAAACAAGAGAGAAGAAGAAAAGTTAATGCATAAATTATATGTTGTTAGACTGTCAAATTCTAACTCCATCGTTACTTTTCTTTCCTCTTTGGGCCGCTGCCGAAGTCCTCATTTGCTTCCTACACTTTCTTTCTTTCTTGCCTTCTATAATAGTAATATTTGAATGGTTGTTGGAATAATTAACAAAATTACTAATATAAGAGAACTCTTTGATATTGAAAATGTAATGTCACCTTACTTAGTTGTTAGATAAATTTAAATGCTATAATTTAATGATATTTAATTCTATGAAAGGATGAATTTATCCTCATTCATCTACTATATAGTATTAAGGGGAAATTGATCATTTTACACGTTTATAAGAAACACAAGTATAATATCAAAAATAAAATATATATTAAATGATATATTATTAAATTTTAAAATGTTATATTAATTTAATCATAATAATATGTATCCCATCAATTCATTGTAGTACCAATAATAAGATAATTACTATAAATAAGGATTAAAGCCTATAGCTAAACGATATTATGTTTTGAAGAAGGGATCTGTTGAAGATGTGGATTCTCATGATCCACGCTATTGTTGATTTGTCCTCCACTTATATAGACGTGTTTTATTGATCTTGAGGTTAGGGGGTGACTCTTCAGGAATAGAATCCCTTATCATTTTGATAGTGGGTGATCCTGATACCACTTAAACTATAGGTTCGATTCCTAGGGAGTCGCCCCCTGACTTTAAGGTCAGTAAAACACCTCTACATAGGTGGGGGACAAATCAACAATAGGGTAGATCGCAAGGACTCACGTCCTCAACAAAAGAGCCAGCTTTTGGAGAGAAACTTATAGGGCGTCCCACCAAACTCTTTTGTTTATTTGTTCTCGTACCTTTGTAAATGTACTTTTGCCAAGTCAATTTAATGGCTGGGGGAGGCGTCCCAAGGAATCGAACCCTTACCTATATAAAAGTGGGATGATCCTGGTATCACTTAGGTTATGTGTAGATAACTAAGTTACAGGCCCAATAGAAGGGTCCAACAGCCATGACAAAGCCCACCAGATGAATTAGAGCACCCCACCAATCTATAAATACTCACCTCAGGTATGACCAAAGCAGTTTTTGAACATTCATATTTTTAGCTCAGACAATAACTAACTTAAGTATCGGAGTGCGATCCTGCACTCAGGCCCCATTATTTGTTGAAGGAATCAAGACAACCGACTATACTTCCAGACCAACAGACCCACTGTCCCGAACACAAGCATCAATAAGATCATAACTCATAAGAAAGCCTCCTACCTTGTCAAAGAAAGGTTGTAGTTAGAGAATACGTATACAACAAGTCACAAAATAATGAAATAAATTGATAATATATTTTTGAGGAGGTTATATTATTTGTACATTATTTTTTTAATCTTTTCATATTTATTTTTATTATTATTTACTATTTAATAATATTATTATTTTATATTAAATTAATATTTAATATTAAAAATATAAAAGAAGTGTAATTTTTTAATATATAAATAACATTATTGTATTTGAGGTGTGGCAATTTTGAATAGAAGCATATAACATTAATTAAGGCAGTGTCCTCCAAATCATGGGTCAGTCTCATGTGAAAAGTACAACAGAAAATGAAGGGGTGGCCGCGTGGGTCACTTGCTTTATTATCTTTAATTTTTGTGGAACCAGGACACTTAGGGTGCGTTCGGATAGGATTAAAGGAGAAGGAGAAGTGGTTTTTTTTGAAAATAATGACTTCTGTTATTTTTTGAGCTGTTCGTATCTGCTTCTTCTTGAAGTAGAAGGAGAAGTAAAATGAGAAATTGTGATTAAAGTAGAATCCATATTTTGTAACTTCTCCTTCTAGGAGAAG
>JASKGM010006600.1:0-10900 GCA_034509205.1 Ceratonia siliqua
TGACCAACGACTCCAACCAATACTCCTTCGGGCGATCTTTCTATCCCACCAGGATCAGGATGAAACCCTCCTCAAATCCCACCAACATTTCTTCCTTTTCTACCTCTTTCGTCTTCTCCATCTTGCCTCAGATCGCTACAAGTCCAGGATTTGGTCTTGCCTTTGTTCTATCTGACACCATGTCTCCTCCTGGCGCGCTCGCAAGCCAGTACTTTGGTCTCTTCACAAACGCAACTGTTCCTGCTGTTGCTCCCCTTCTCGCCGTCGAATTCGATACTGGACAGAACCCAGAGTTCAATGACCCAGATGATAATCACATCGGAATCGATTTGAATAACATCGAATCCAAATCGGAAAGAACCGCGGGCTACTATAACTCAAGTGGCGGTTTTGTGCATATCCGCATGCGCACTGGTCAAAACGTTCGAGCTTGGATAGACTTCGATGGCGCAAATTTGGAGATCAATGTTACAGTTGCGCCCGTCGGTGTGTCTCGTCCATCTATGCCAACGCTTTCGTATAAAAATCCCATTATCGCTAATTACGTGTCCGCAGAGATGTATGTTGGATTTTCGGCATCGAAGACCAATTGGGTTGAGGCACAGAGACTACTGGCCTGGAGCTTGAGTGATACTGGCACTTTAAGAGAAATAAATACAACAAATTTGCCTGTTTTTCAGATAGAACCGTCGTCTTCGAAGCTTTCCGCCGGGGCAATTGCTGGGATTGTAATTGGTTGTCTTGCTTTTGTGGTAATTTGTGCATCTGGATATTACTTGTGGTGGCGAAACAACAAATTGAATGACCAAGAGGATGAAATTGAAGATTGGGAGCTAGAGTACTGGCCGCACAGATTCTCCTATGAGGAGCTCAGCGTGGCCACTGGTGAATTCTGCAAGGACCACCTCCTGGGTTCAGGAGGATTCGGAAGAGTTTATAAAGGAACACTACCAAACAACACAGAAGTGGCAGTCAAATGCGTCAGCCACGATTCCAAACAGGGTTTACGAGAATTCATGGCAGAGATTTCAAGCATGGGCAGGCTGCAACACAAAAATTTGGTTCAAATGCGGGGATGGTGCAGAAAAGGCAACGAGCTCATGCTTGTTTACGACTATATGCCCAATGGAAGCCTCAATAAATGGATTTTTGACAAACCCACAAAGCTTCTAGGTTGGGAACAACGCCGTCGAATCCTCGTCGACGTCGCCGAGGGACTAAACTATCTCCACCATGGTTGGGACCAAGTGGTAATTCACAGAGACATTAAATCAAGCAACATATTGTTGGATTCCGACATGCGAGGTAGGCTGGGAGACTTTGGTCTTGCTAAGCTTTACCAACAGGGCGAAGTTCCAAACACGACCCGGGTGGTGGGTACGTTGGGTTATTTGGCACCAGAGCTGGCAACAGTTGCGGCGCCGACATCAGCAAGCGACGTGTACAGCTTCGGAGTAGTGTTGTTGGAGGTTGCCTGTGGGCGAAGACCGATAGAAACGTCGGCGCCGGAAGAGGAAGTGGTACTGATTGATTGGGTGAGGGATTTGTATGCGAATGGGAATGCCGGTGCGGCAGCGGATCCTCGGATTAAGGGTGAGTACGATGTGGGAGACATAGAAATGGTGTTGAAGCTTGGTTTGGCTTGTTGTCACCCAGATCCGCAGAGGAGGCCAACCGTGAAGGAGGTGGTTATGCTTTTGGTGGGGGAGGAAGTGGCAGCAGCGCCGGCAGAATTATTGTCTGAATTGGCTCGCGGTGAGAGCGGCACCGTGAATGTTGACGGCGACGGCGAATCACAAGAGACGGCGCCACGACGAACCTCGCCTCCGGTATGATTTGACTGTGTACATTTTGACTTGTCTTTTTGGTTTTCGTTTTTTTACTTCGTAAATATTGTATTTTAGATTATTGTTTAATTATGAACAAAAAAATTATCGGGTATTTGTTGACTTTTCAATTATTTGACTTGTATATCTTTTCAAAGATAGTAAGGCAGGGGTGGTTCCACTGTGGTCTCTTTTTTAATGGTTATTTTATGTTTTTATTTATTTAATCATAAATAAAGATTCATTAATCAGATTTTTTACATTTAAAAATTAAATAATTACTCTATGCGTTGTATTTGTACCGAATGGAAAGAAGAATTTTATAGATTTTGTCGTAAGGCCAGACCGGCATGTCAGATTCCAACCTCTTAGATATAATGACAACAAAACCCACTCGGAATCAAAATAAAAGAATGTCTCCTAATCAGTATCTACTTTACCATATTAACATGTGACGAAGCAGCCCCCTTTTATATCTAGGTGTTACTCTTCCTCGGATTTAATATCTTTTTATAGTGATATTCTTTTTAAAATTATTTAAGACATTATAAAAGAATTTACCAATTTTAGCAGGAGCACAATTACCTCAAAGAATCAGTGTTAAAGCCAAGGTCTTGTTGGACGAGTTTTGAATTTTATTTTATATCAAAATTTATTTAATTGATAAAAGTTATGCCTTAATGGACCATGATCAAATCTAAATAAAATGAAGGAATTTTAGTCAATGAAGGTTAGAACTCTGAAGCTTGTTATAGACAGAGAAGTTTCGTAAAAGGGATTGTTTTGATTTACTTTTGATCCAATATGGTGACAACTGTACTGTAGACATAGGATACTCTCATGCAGGTTTATCCATCCTATCAAGTCCTAAGATATGGTTTACAGAGCTAAAAAAGTTGGGTTTTAAATGCTTTTAGGTTCAATTCATGGTTATTACATGGTTTTTCACTCATTAAAGGTGGATTAAGGTAGAACAAAAATAATCAACGACACTTCAATTTTAATTATTCAGGCTAATCATAGGCTCCACCTGGTCCCCAGGAGGAGACTCGTTTCTCCACCTTGTTAGGTAATTTATCACTTGCATTCTCTATGAACAGTCTCCACTATGGTTCATTACCATTCTATGATCTTTGAATGCCGTTTCAAATATGAACTCCGTTAAAGATAAACATCAGAAGTCAGAACAACACTTTCCACACAATAAAGTAAGGATATTTTTTCATTACGTTCAAATATTTAATGGTATATACACGTGGAGCACTCAAAAAGCTTACTCAAATCCCAGGTTTTATTCACCACACAAAGCCAGACTAGAGAGTAAAGTTGAGGGAGTGCAAAGTAAAGCAAGGTTCCCTTCTCTTCGCACTAAACTTGGATTTCTGCTGGCATATGGATGCCACTGACATCTTCATACTCTCTGGTCCACATACCAAAACTCCTATATTTGATCCACCAGTTTCATTTGGGAACTCCCCAAAAATATCTGTTCAATGCACCATGTATTAGAGCTTGACTTCTTCCTAAATGTTAAAGCTTCGAAGCTGTTAACTGTTCTGTCATAAAATAATGCAAGTGTAATGCTATACTCAAACAGCCTGATCGTTTATGTCAGTCGTGTTGACCAATTAACTCTCTTTTTTTTCTCTATTGAGTGATGGGCCACACGGCTGACATGGAGCTGTCTGTGAGAAGTTTATAAAGATTTTGTTTGTGAGAATAACATTATTCAAGGGGGAGGGGAGGGAGGAAATGAAATCACTACCTTTAAAGTTAGGCCTTCTCCCAAAGTGGACTTCATGTTCTTCAAGAGCACTCCTACTTTCAGTTGAAATTAGATCAAGGGGTTTAAATTCTTTCTGGGAGACTGGCGGAATCCCTTTCTCCAGCCTTCTCCACCTCAAAATGATTGCCATTAAGGTGCTGCATATGAGAGCTATGACAAAACAAGCTATAATAAGCATGTCCACAACCCATGAGGGAGTCTTGTCTTTGGACAGTTTGGAGCCCTTTCTAGATGGAATTATGATATGGTTGAACCAGATAAGAAATATAAGAAAAATAATGGAGCAAAATCCCGCTATGGCAGCCATCCAAATTGGACTTTCAAGCCCGTGTACGGCATAATTTGAACACTGTGTGTTCAAGTGCAGGGTTTTTACTTCAAAGAACTCATTTAGTAGGTCTCTAATTCTGACCCCTGATTGTTTTTCTTGGGTTATAAACACTTTTAGTTTCAAATGACATTTTTCAGTTGATTGGTTGACTAGAAGATGTGAGATTGAATGCAGTAAAGAAAAGTCTTGTGCCTTCTTAATGACATATACAAGTTGTATCCTTGAGGGGAATCCACTTTTGCCGGTGGCTGAAGCAATTTCTGCCAAAATGCTCAGAAATGGGGTTACTCCACTCCCTCCAGCAACCAGAAGTAGACTGTCATATCTGCAGAGAAATTTTTTCACTAGAGTGAATAATCTTGGACGTCTGAACATTAAAAGATGGTTGACTAAAAGTTGATGACAATCAGGCAATTAGCATAAAGAATTCAGTCCAAATTCCAAAGTACTTGGTATAAATGTTTTTGCTCACTTTAAGAAGTCCAGTGAAGCAGGTCCATAAGGTCCTTCGATTGCAACAGGTATACCCTTCATCTTATCAGCATCTTTGTCTAGCTCAGCATGTATCATGTTATAAAGCGAACTTGTCCACCATCCTTCACATTTAGCTATCACAGACATCTTCTGTTCATTAGCTCTGGAACTAGATGTTATACTGAAGGAGTGCCATTGAAGATTTGATATACTTGGTATCTTCATAAATATAACACTTGTAGGGGTATAGTTCAGTCCTGCAAATGACAGAAGCAATCATTTAAATTAAAAAAAAAAAGTTTTTTCTGATCTTTGCATTACTAAATGCCATTTTCAGATGGCTGGAAAAGAACTAAATACTTGGATCTTGGGGCAGAATGAGCTCCACAGCTTTGCAAGGGAAAACTCGAGCTGATAGAACGCAAGTTTTTGGTCTTGATTGTATGACACGAAGCAGTTTGTCAAGACCAAAAAGAAGAACTCCTGGGAAGACCATGTAAAAATGCCTATCTCCAGCATGAAACAAGAAAAATACCAGAAAGACTACGTATAGATGGTGGGTGTAGTAGAAGATTTCAAACTTTTTCCTTCTAATTTGAGGAAGTGCTGTGACCCAGATAATAAGCCCTGTAATTAGTGTAATCTCCCCAGCAAGGTATATACGTCCGGTCTTCTGCCACTTCCAAATCTGTTTGAAAAAGGAAAAAAAAAAAGATAGGAGAAAGAGTAAAGAAGAGTGAAAAGAGGGGGGAATTAATAACTTGCTATTACCAAATTTCCCGAGTGCATTTCCGATGAAAATAAACAAGGCTTGTATAAATAAAAGAAATTGCTTCCAAGTTCCAAAATGAAATAAAGGAAACATGATTGGAATCACCTCTTTCTGTACGTGGTCGCTGACACCCCAGATAAACAAAGTGCTTCCGCCATGGATTGTTGCAAGAAATATCATTGCTGTTCCGACCCAGGTGTGATATCTTACTGAAGCTTCAAACTGAATGCCAAGTATGCGAAAGAGGGCCAGTCCCCTTAAGACAGGCAGAAGAAGCAAAGCCAGGCAGGCCTCTGCTAGCAAACCAAACCGGGTTGCTACTCTGAGATACTTGAGTTGCCATCTGAAATGTAGTTATGCATTGGGTGAAATCATTGCTTTTCTACTATCCAAAACAAAAGCATCAAGAGCACTTACAATTCCAACTTCAGAGCTTTGTCTGGCATTAACTTCTTGAAGTCATTAGAAATGCGAGCATAAAAAGTCCATGCTAAGAAGAGGATAAAAAGGAAAACTAGCAGAATTTCGATACTGGATAAGATTCCTAGAAGACCGTTCACCAGCAGTGGATTTGAGAAGACAACTAATGGATTCCTTGTATTTCTGTCAGTGTCATACGTTATCAACAAAGTAATTTTTGAAGTGAAATGTCCCACAAAACTAATTGAAACGACACATGATATACCTGCTTCTTTGATCTCCAGATTTCAAATCCAAGTAAATAACTCCTATTATAGCAACAGCAATCATAGGAAATGTGTACACAGCATAGTTAAGACCTGCAATAAATCTTTTCACAAGTTTGTTACAAAAACAGATCCATGTAATACAAACAAGGAGGGAATTTTAATAGTAAGACGTCTGAAATTCTCGTGATTACCATAGTACCCAAACACGGTATTACTAGCGCTTTCTTCAGCATCTTTCCATTTTCCCGTCCAGAATTGGGTCGGCTTTAGAAGCCAAAGAGAAGCCCAAACTGAAAATATGAAAATCATCAGCAGTTTTAGAATAGCAAGAAAACTGGTGCTCGCCATGCCTGAGTGGTCTACGTTGGCTGTGGATTTATTGACTTCATTTAATATGGGAAGGATCCATATATAAAGGAATCCGAAGAAAGATTATTTCCATCCCGAGATTAGAAGATTGAATCAAGCCCCACAATTGCCCTTGAGTGCCTGTCACCTACAAAGCACTTTCCATAGTAAGCTAACGCTATCGAGATTCTATGTAGTGTGAACCGCAATATTTAGACAGGATATGCCTACCAAGTTGATTTTCTGTTTTTATCATTTCTTTAATTTCTTGAGTTCTTAATTAGTAGTTGACATTTTGGTTTACGATGCGATAAAACACATAATAGACATGATGATGGACCATCTTATATCATACTAATGTCATGGTTCTGTCATTTGCTGTACTAATTGTTAATGTGGCGGCTCTAGGTTATTATCATCTTTTTCGTCTGATAAATGGTCACTCGATGGAATATTGGATTCATGGTCCATGGCTCCATACCACTAACCGTCTGATATTAGCCCTTTCATATACTCTTGTTTTGGACCATGCATGTAATTATTGAGAGCAACAATCCTATGTACCGATTGATGGAAAATTTGTAGAATCAAGTGAACTCGCAAACTCATGCCAGAATTATGGGAAACTATTCAACTTAGGATCTGTTTCTTTTGCTAACTTTCTTACTACTGTGTTGTCCACAAAAGAAAGCAAATGACAGACTTTAGTGGGCAATCCCTATGGGTCAATCTGCAATCAAAAGATCCATTATCTACCCTGAATATGTGGCAGAGATACAGCACATTCTTGGGTATTAAAAAACTAAATTACAACCACATAGGAAACTATAGCCACCATCTACATTGCTTAAACATGATTCATGACAAGCACTTGGTATTCACCTATCATTGATAGTTATTATTGACTAATTGACTTGTTATGAATGCCAATATACATTTCATGATACAGCAATGTAGGAGGGGGAGAGAGCAGAACCACAGGAATCCTGACAGTTTGTCACCCAACACATTACCAAAGTAGAAATTTCAAAGAAGCAAATCATATAGTTGAAGCACTACATAGAAAAGATTACCACACAAAAGCAGGTATTTAGGGGTTGGGATCACCATATTATGCTCACTCAGTAATTAATCATTTTGTGCCCAGGTGTCCAAATGTAGGGGGGTCTCCTGTACTAGAATCCTTTTTTTGTCAAGCAACAGTTATGATTCATATACCCATTGTGGGATGTAGCTTCGTTTAGTGGAGGCATACACGGAGAGCATCTACATAAATTACGTTTTTATAACGTGTTTACGATAGGAATGAATGAGAACCAAGAAGCTGCAATCCTCACAATATTTATGAACAAAAGATTTGGGAAAATGTGATTTTTTTTTTTAAGAAAACACTTCCTGAGAGGAAGAAAACAGACAACAAAAAAAATCAACAAAATAACTAAAAATGGACAATTTCAATCTTGGTACTAACCCACTGGCAAATAACAATTTGATTCACAGTGATTGGGACGATTTCATGGTGATTGTCCGAAGAAAATAAATCTCCCCACGTATCACAAACTTTGAATGACCTGACTGAGCAAACCAATCTGTAGAGTAAACTGAGGTCTCAAGTCCCAACTAAATCCTCTGATTCCGTTGTTTTTTCTTGGCAGCGTTTCATTAGCAGGTGAATAGAACATAACCCTCCACCTCCGGAGTCTAGATGATACACACAGAGTCCGCATAGGCTACCAGTGTCGTTTTGTTTGTAACTTCGAACAGTTTCCAGCTTCCACCTTCTCTCTTACTTGTTTAGTGCTGACTGCTGACACGATTCGGTTCCCTCTCCCCTCATCTTCTCCGGATGGAACCCACTTCAGTAAAAGTCAAGTCTATGATGCACTTGTGGGATATACTACTAGCTTGAGTTCGGTTGAATCTGAATTTAATATGAAAAATTTAACATTTCATTGGCTATTATTAACGGAATCGTTTCCAGTACGGCAAATCCAATGGAAACTAAATATACCTAAAAAAAATAACCTTTATTAAACATTTGTTCGCTAATTATTAACCATTAGATTTTATTTGATTCAATATGTCAGATGAAGTTTCGAGATGTCAGAAAAGAATTTCTTTTGCTTACGGGTCGGTGCAGAAGGAGCCAGGAGTTAAACTCAATATTCCTATTTACCACATTCTGAATTTGTTGCTTCTTCTTAATAGAGAAGGCAAGAGCTTTTTCTAGTACTCCCGAGTAGGTGTTGTATAATGTGCCGAAAGGCAAGAGCATTTTCATTTTTTTTTCCATATGCTCAAATAGGACAGCTTAAGCATGGTAGGGACTTGATCATTGACATCATCGAAAAATTATTAACTACACTGCTAGCAAGACAATCGTCATGATCCCTTTGGTTTCTTCATTCCAAAGAAGATGCCGTTTGAGCATTCCTGGTAACAGCTAGAATTTTATTTTATTTTATTTTATCTTTTGTGGCTTCGATGGCATCGAACTCTTCTTAGGAAACTGCCAATTTAGAATCAACAAGACCATTCTCTTTCTGCTCTCACCCTTCTTTTTAATGTCACAGGAGAGACTTGGAGAAAGAGGCAGAGATATGGAAGTGGAAGATGATGATCCCAAACCAGCAGTGGCGAAGAATTACTATTCTAGACCACTATGGTGGTCCGAAACTGAGCAGGCAGTTATGGATCGCCAGAGCATGACGAGTAACAGAGACGGAGTTAACGGCATCTATTTTGCTGTTAGCAAAGATAACCTAGACTTTAACCCCAGTGAAATAATGACACCAGACATTTCTGAAACAATGGAAGACAACCTAGTTTTAACTAGTACCAGAAATGGTGTTAATGACATCTCTGAGTCTGGTGGCACACGCAACGTTGACTTGGACAATTATTCTAGACAAAATTTATCATCAGAAATTGTGGAGATAGTTGAGGATGGTAAGAGCATAACAAGTAACCAAGACAGAAGAGCTGAAGACATTTATGTGGCTGTTGGGAAAGATGACTTGGATGTAGTGAAATGGGTTCTTGATCGTGCTGTTTCTCCCAGTTGCCGTATTTTTCTTATCCATATCTCTCCTTCAATTACATTGATTCCTACGCTAGGTAACAACTGGGCTGTTCATCTTTTCACTCCCATTCCCTTAGCAGGAGTTCTCCATTAGTGCATAGTATAATAGTCCTGAATCATAGCAGAGAAAATTGAGCATATAATGGTTTGTATGTGAGTCTAAAGCTTTCTGCCTACTGAGGCAATGCGAATATGTCATCGCTTAATGCTTATAACTACTTTCTTTTAGCTTGTCTTTTGCTTCTCTTATCACTGTCAAGTTAGCTGAATCATTTCTGGCATTACCATTCTCCAAAGAGTGGATTTGCGTAGATGTTACTATGTGAATATCAAGGTATCAAGAACATATATGCCTGAAAACCAAATTCTCAAATGATATGTGCTTGCTGATAAATTCTGATATAATGATAGTTGGAAAGTTACCGAGAAGCCAGTCGACCCAGCAACAAGTGAGCATTCATCTGAAGGAAGAGATCAACAGGAGGAAAAATCTTTTGCAGAAGTACATCCAGTTGAGTACTGATGCCCAGGTATATACTACTGATCTTTATATTGTCTCTAAATCATAAACCATACGCCAAAATTCAACCTTCAGTTTTTTTTTAAATCTGATTTTCCCCTTGTTCTTCTTCCCTCTCATAGGTAACTGCAGAGACGTTGCTTCTGGAGAGCAATGACATAGCCAAAGCAATTCTGGATCTTATTCCTATTCTTAACATCAATAACCTTGTCATCGGCATCAAAAAGCCACCCCACTCACGGTATGCTACCCCTCGTTGAATTTCATTCACTAATTTGATGATAGATGGCTATAATTTTATCTTGAGATGGGGTTGTCCCGCTTGACAAAGGCAGAAGAAAGCAACACTGATAAAGAAAAAATAAAAAAGCACTAGCAAAAGGTGAAGAAATTTCATTATTCATCAACTGGTTGTCTTATTATCTGTCTGAACTGCAGGGGCAAGAACAAATTGAGCAAAGGAGAATTTGTGAAGAAAAATGCACCCGAGTTCTGTGACGTTGCCTTGGTTTATAATGGCAATCAAGTCGTGAACAGCCGAGACAAGGATAGCTTGGCATCAATCCCTGGGGATGTATCACACGGTAGAGGCCGCTCAAAAGGGAACTTCTTGCACTGTACCTGCTTCTCAGGCAAGTTCATCTATTTTCTTATTTATTCGCCTATTTATTAAAATTTTTATATTTTAGTTCTTTAAAATATTTGCCGTGAGATCTAAGATAATATATATTAGGATATTACACCATTTTTTGTTAGATGAGAAGTATGACTATCTCATGCTATATCACTTTTAGATATCTTATATCTTAATATTTATATCATATATTTAATATATTATATAAGATATAATGTGCCAAATGTGTCTTTAATTTTATTAACTTTTATAAGATATCAATTATATTTTTTTGAACATATTTTAATTATCATATAAAACATAAAAATCTTATATATCATAATACTTTATATTTTAAATATCATAACTCATGCACACTCCATCATATTAAAATGAAAAAGGAAGATTTGTGAGGAAATGGATCACTTCTTTCTTTTTAAATGATTTTTAATTTATTAT
>JASKGM010006601.1:0-10898 GCA_034509205.1 Ceratonia siliqua
TTTAAATTAATATTTGAATTGTTCAAATATTTAATTTGAAGAAGTTGATTAAAATAAAATTAAATCTCTATTTAATTAGGAATTTTGATTATAACATTTTATTAGAATAAAATTAATTTAATTATTTATTTCTCCTAATGTTGTTACAAAATTTGAATTGTTCAAACTTGTGAAACAACCTCTTCCCATGTGTTGGAGAGTTATACGACCAAAGGAGGGTTATTGGTTTTTGACATGATCAAATATATTTTTAAGTAACCTATATTCACTAGGAAACTAACTAAGTTAAAGAGATTTAATTAAGCAAAATTTATTTATTTGAATTTTTAATTCAAGCATGACTAATTACAAAGTTACATATGTTTTATTTAATTGTTAAATAAAATATTATTATCAAAATTGATAATATGATTATTAATTGATAAATCATTAGATAATTTGATTATCTAATATTATCTATTAGTAGGCGTATGAATCATTAATGGTTAGGGATTAAATTTTTGAATTACACTCAAATACTCTCACATGATCTAGGGTTAGCATGCTGTATATATGTAACATCTCCCTCCTGTGGCCATACAAGTGATAAAAAAAAAATATTAGAGAGAAAACACATTAAGAGTGCCTCAAGTTTTTGAGAGAATAACACTAAGAGCAAAAGTGAGTTTGTTTGAGTGCTTTCATAAAATTATACACGCCATACTTGAAGGGAAATGGGAGGCTTTCTAATTTAATTTGAAATTTATCAATTATTTTTTTTTATCTTTTTTTTATTCTAATCATTAAGCCTATTCACCGTAGGTTTTGTGGATTGGTGCTTCCTAAAGAATAAATAGTAAGTGTGCTTGGTCGGGAAGTAAATTTCAAAAATTAAAGTGACTGCAAGAGGTATATGAAAATTCTCCACTCCTTCTTCTACCTAGTCGTGATGTGATTTTGCATTGATGTATTGTTTTCATCGATTTTACAAGTTTGTAATGTTTAAAATTTTTTTAAAACACATGCTTGTACTGTAAACACCTAGGGCTAATCACTAGATCCAACAATTGGTATAAGAGCTTGGTTCACAACTATGTATCTGTATGTTGCATGGTTGACACCTAGAAATCATTTACAATTTATGATTGTATGTATAATGCCTTTGATATTTGTGGTTTTGATTTAAATTAAATTATTGGCTATATTATTGCCCTAGAGGTTTTTCCTTGTATTTTTTGGGATATAACAAGAGGGATGACCCCATATGGTCAAGTTTCCTCCTTAGTTTAATTTTGGTTATTTTTTAAATTACAAAATTGTTGTAAAAGGAAAATGCCACCAATTGTATCAATGAGATTCTGCAAGCCCTTTGAAGGTGTGAGGACCTCTCGGCCAAGCCAGAGGAAGAAGGTACGATGACGGCCCAAGGCATGCTAAGTTAATGAAAGCATCCCAAAAGTCTAAGAGTTGGAGCAAACACATGGAATGGAGAAAATAAATGTAATAGTTTAGGATTTTATTTTTCTTTTCTAGGGTAGGCATTCTAATATATGATATTATATGCTATAACATTTCATATACACTAGAAGGTGTCAATCAACTTCACATGCTCATGCATACATTATGTTTTATATTTTAAAAGATTTTTAAAATGATAAAACTTAAGAAAGAAGAATAATTAGCAAGGTGGCTAATTAGGACTTAATTTTCCAACAAAATAATTGGTAAGGAATTACATTAGGTCCATAATTGATAAATTAGTTAAAGGTAATTAATTTCCAACTAAAGAGTTTAGTTAGAATTAATTAAGTCACCTAATAACTAATTAATCAATTAAATTACCTAAGTTTATTTTCAAACTAAGAGTTAGTATGAAAATAATTAGGAAGTGGATTAGAAATTAAATAAATAAATTCCTAAGTATTAGTAAAGAGTTACTAAGACAAATCCTATCTAAAAAGTTTAGAAAGGAAACCAAGTTCATAAATGATTTAGGTTTTCTAAAGAGATGCATGTTAGAAAACTTGGTAAATCAACTTAGAATAATTAATCAATTAATTAATTAAAATATTGAGTGAGAGAGGGTGCTAGTAATCCTAGAACTCACGGCCTCCAATAGTTAGACCATCGTCATGCAGTTTATGTCACTCCTACAGGTGGGCAAATACTCAGATCATGACTGGAGTGCATTTGCTAAGTGATAAGTTTACCTTGGTGGAACATTAAGTTTGACTTCCCATAAAAGTATACTTAGTGGTACATCAAGGTGAAATGAAATGGTTGGTTAACACACTCAACATTAACCTATCAATTTATTGCCTATAGTAGCTCCCAGTTTACCTTGTAATAAATATTCACAGCCCATAGTCAGTTTCTTATTATGGAAGGTGAATGATTGTTAAACAAGAATTAATCTGCTCATGCATACATGCATCATGTTTAAAAGTTTATTTAATAGCTAGTAGCTTACTAATATTAAATGTATTTTTATAGACAATCCCCTAATCATGAGCCCCTGATCTATTCTCCTTAACAAACGCACTCTAAATGGTGAGAATTATGTGTAGTAAAAGATAAACCTCAACATCATTTTAAATTATGACGAGATCACATGGGTCCTTTCTAAGCAAAAACCCCTTTACCTGACTCCAAACTTGATACCAAGTATCATAAGAGGCTGCATGTTGTTAATGCTTAAGCTAAGTGCTAATTACTGTCTTCAATGACCGGTGTGTTGTAGCAGTAGTACGATGACATGGAATATGCTGCTGATAAAATGTACCATTTACATGAGATGTTTGGTACAAAGACTCGCTCTACTAAGGTGAGATTTATCAATGCTTTCAAGGACCTTAAGCAGAATCCAAGAGAGCCAGTGAGAGATTACATGCTCAAGGTGATCTCTTGTCTTCATGAGGCTAAGGTACACGGGGCTGAAATGGTCAAGTGTCCATGATCATTAACAATCTGAACTCTTACTTCTTGTAATTCAAGTTTAACTATGAATTGCATAGTAGGGACTATACCTTTAGTGGGTTGATGAATGACCTGCAAGCTGTGGAGGAGGTTCTTGAAATCAAGAAAAACCAGAGGCAAACATGGTAGCTTTGGAGCCTAATAAGTTAAAGGGGTTGGCAACCAAAAAACATAATGCTAAGAAATCGGTTAGGTCAAAGAAGAAACCCATGAAAAAAAGGGTTCAGAAGGATAGCACCAAGGGAAAGTGTTTCCACTATGGTGCTGAAGGAAATTGGAAGATGAATTGCAAGGCCTACCTTATTCTGTAAAGAATAAACAAGGTTCAAATTTTCTATACATGTTAGAAACCTTTTTAGTGGATGATTCTGCTAATAGCAAGATTGTAGATTATGGAGCCATTAACCATATTTGTAACTCTTTGTAAGGGTTCCAAACAAAGAGAAAGCTGACTAAGGGTCAGTTCCAAATAAGGATGGAAAATGACGCACTTGTCCCAAGGAGCCATTACTTTGCAATTTTTTAATAACAAGCTACATCACTTTTGGTATTTTAGGAAGACAAGTGACATATCTAGGCTTAGTGAAATGTTGAATTAGATACTCATCATTTCAAGATAATTTTAGAAAAGTTCTAAAAGATTATCTGGTCACTTATCGGATGAGATCTGAGATCAGGGGACAAAATTGACATACGGGGTAAAAGATTATCTGGTCACTTATGATTATAGTGATTGTAGAAAAGGATGATAAAGATATACTTTTATGCATTTATGAATTTCATACAATTTTATGAACTTCCTTTCCAATTTCACAAGGTGCAACATATTCTACTTCCATGGTAGAGTCAACAATGCAAGATTGCTTTACACTCCTCTAAGCAATAGCTGCGCCACCCAAAGTGAAAACAAAGCCTAATGTTGATTTTCTAGAATCAATGTCAGAATAGAAATCTAAGTTAGTATACCTAATAAGAATTAGGTCACTACTAAAACACACTAGCATGTAGTTCTTCGTCCTACGAAGATGCTTAAATAGACACTTGACCGCGGTTTAGTATTCCATGCTAGGGTTTGACTTAAACCTACTAACTAAACTAACTACATAGTAGATGTATGATCTGGTATAAAGCATGGCATACATGAGACTTTCTACTACTGATGCATAGGGAATCTGTGTCATTTTTTCAACTTTCTAAGGAGTCTTGGGAGACTGCTCTTTAGAAAGTATGATTCTATGCCTGGTGGGTGTGAAACCTCTCTTAGAATTCTGCATGCCAAACTTTGTTAATAGTTTGTCAATGTAGGTTGCTTGGGACAATGCTATCTACTTTTTCTTGTGATCTCTTATTATTTGGATCTCAAGAATATAATTAACTGCCCCTAAATCCTTCATCTGAAACTGTTGATTCAGCCAGTCTTTTACTATAGATAACATTCCTACATCATTCCAATGAGTAGAATGTTAACAAAAATATAGAGTATTGGAAGACAACCTTGCTCTTTTGTATCCTTTTATAGACACAAGGTTCATCTGCATTTAGGAATTTTATATATTTAGTTCCTTATGCATTTTCTAATTATTTTCACACTAACTCTTAGTTTGAAAATAAACTTAGGTAATTTAATTGACCAATAAGTTACTAGGTGATTTAATTCTAACTGAACTCTTTATTTGGAAATTAATTACTTTATTTATCAATTATAGACATAGTTAATTTCTAACTAATTTATTTAGTTGAAAAATTAAATCTTAATTAGCCAACATGCTAATTATTGATCTTTCTTATGTTTTAACATTTTAAAACTCTTTGAAAATATAAAACATAATGTATGCATGAGTATGTGACGTTGATTGGCACTTACTAATCTACATAACATGTTATAGCATATAATATCGTATATTATAAAATTAAAAATAATACCAAGACCATATTAATACCCATCCTAAAAGAAAAAATAATATCCAAAACTATTACATTTATTTTCTTCATTCCTTGTAATTCTCAAACTCTTAGACTTTTGAGATGTCTCCACCAACTTACCATGCCTTGGGCTTGGCCAAAATGTCTCCATATTACAATTGGTGGCTTCTTGCCATTTATAACATAATTTTGTAATTTAAAAAATAAACAAAGAAGGAAACATGACCATATGGGGTCACCGTTCTTATTACATCCTAAAAGTACAAGGAAATTCCTCTAAGGCATTAATATGGCTAGAAATTTAATTTAAATAAAAAACATATCAAAGACATCACACATACAATCATACATTATAAATGATTTCTAGGTGCCAACCATGCATCATAAACACATATACCCGTGAACTTGGCTTTTATACCAATTGTAAGATCTAGTTGTTTATTCTAAGTGTTTCCTATACAAGTATGAGTTTTAAAAATTTTAAAATATTCAGGCTTGCAAATAAGCAGAAACAAACACATAGGCAAATAACTCATGGCTAGAAGGAGAAGTAAAATAGATAACAATTTTACATACCTCTTGTAGTCACTTTAACCTTGTAATATACTTCCCCACCAAGTGCACTAATTGCATATTCTTTGAAAAGTAGCAATCCACGAAACCTACGATGAATAGGCTTAGTGATTGTAATAAACAAAAGATGAAAGAAAATAACTGATAGCTTTTAAAATAAATTAGAAAACCTTTCCATTTGTTCCTCTTAGTATGGCGTGAAGAACTCTATAGTGGCACACCAAAGAATTCACTTTTTCTTTTTCTCAAGTATTCACTTGTACAGCCACAAGAGGGGGACATTGCATATATATAGTATGCTAACCTTAGGTTATGTGAGAGCATTTGAGTGTAATTCAACAACTCGATTTCTGACCATTAGGAATTCACATACCTACTAATGGGAAATACTAGATAATCAAATTATCTAATGATTTATCAATTAATAATCATATTATTACTTTTTATAATAGCATATTTTATTTAAAAATTAAATAAAACGTGCGGCTTTCTAATTTGTCATACTTGAATTAAAAATTCAAATAAATGAATTTTACTTAATTAAATTCCTTTGACTTAGTTAGTTTCTTAGTGAATGTAGGTTACCTAATTAATTAAAACTCTTTTAATTTTAAACTGTTATTCACTTAAATAATTAGGATAATTAGGAGGAAATTTATCTGATCATGTGAAAGACCAATTCCCTTCCTTTGGTCGTACACCTCTCCATCACATGGGGATGAGGTTGTTTCACAAATTTGAACGATTCAAACTTTGCAACAACATTAGGATAAATAATTAAATTAATTTTATCCTAATAAAATTCTATAGCAAAAATTCCTAATTAAATGAGGATTTAATTTTATTTTAATCAACTTCTTCAAAATTAATATTTAAATAGTTCAAATATTAATTTAAAGTTGTTAAATCAAAAATAATTCCTAAGATAAATGTTGTCTAAATTAAGACAACACTTGTCTTAATTAAGACAAACTGTTGTCTTAAAATTTCATTGTCTAATTAAAATAATACTTGTTCAATTTAGACAACTAATGTAAGATTTATTTTTAGCTCTTTAGTGAAAAAAATGTTTCTCACATTTTCAAGCATATTTAGGTCCTAAAATAATTCTTTGTCTAAATTAAGACAACTCTTGACTTAATAAAGACATTAGCTAAAATTCTTTCAATTAACTTCATTTTGAATTTATTCCAACTTAGTGTGGATGAAATTCTCCAAAGCTAGGTGAGGAATCCATTTAAATATAAGAATTTCAAGCTCTAATAAATTTGGAATTATTTTAATCTCATTAAGATAATACAATTTTATTAATCATGAAATCATTTTACCAAAAACTCATGATTGCACTCTTGATAATTTTTAAAATACAAGAAGTCAATGTTGAACATTGATGAGTCCAATCTACAAACTTAGTGCTTATGAACCCTCGTAGCCATCCATTGACACAAGGTAAAATTACTGTTTTACCCCTTATGTCAATTTTGTCCCTTGGTCTCAAATTTCATCCAATAAATGGCTAGATAATCTTTTAGAACTTTTCTAAGATTATATTGAAATAATGAGTAGCTAATTCATCATTTCACTAGGCCCAAATATGTCACTTGTCATCTTAAAATCACCAGAAGTGATGTAATGCTACAAACTTCATTTCTTGGATTTATGTTCCTGAATGTTCACTTCTACTATGATCCCAACCTACAGAGTCTTAACCAATGTCACACAATTATTGTGCCCATAGTATATCAAAGATCACAATGGCTATGGACACAAGTCCATAATCCATCAGGATTTTAGTTTTGCCATTAGTGGATGTAAATGTGTGTTAGTTCAAGTTCAAAGTAATGATATTAACTTGAACTTTATATTTCACTTGATTCCATTTCATTTAATAATGTCATTACCTGAAGTTTACTACTTCAATAATTTGAGATTCATCATTCTCTTAGAAAAGAATCTCATTCTTTCTATGGAGATAATTCAAACACTATAGTCTTAATTGAACAGAGTGACCGGTTCTATTCAGTAACTATGAACATTGTTTTAGATCAATCCCAAGATACATATCTCCTTTTGCATAACCCTTATGCAAGTGTATCTTGGTTTATTAGAATTTAGGAACTTTAATAGTTAGAAAATAAAGCTTACATAAATAAACTATTTATTTATTAATATTAAAATATATTTAATATCAAATTACGAAATACAACTTGCTTTTTAAGGTAACCTATTTCCAACACAATGATGGCTTCCTACGATGGTCACGTGCCCAAAATTTGGGGTGTGACATGGATAGATGTGGATTTTGATAGTCCCCTCCATTTGAGTGTAGTTCCCTAAGGGTGAGTGATTTAATGGATGTTTCATTTGGAATAACTCCTTCGGTTGAGTGAAATTCCTGAAGGGTGAGAACTTAGACTCCTCTTTAGTTGAGCGAATTAAGTTCCTGGAGATAGATAGTTGGGTTCTTAGTTTGGGTTCTTCCATAGAACTTTGATGGATCCTAGTAATATATAAATATAACGGTTGTTTCATTATAGAGGACATAATTACATGAAGATTGTATACATTTAAGTTTAAAGTGACTGCTGCTTTCTTGTTTGAATAATGTTGTTTCCTTATTTGAGATTCATTTATACATTACTTGACTAACTTTAGAATTGAAATGGGACATAATTTCATAAAGGTAAGTAATTAGTGATTACTTGCGATATACTTTGTAAATCATGGTGCAAGGTAATGGTGGGAATTTATGTCTTTATTTCACTTATGAGCTCATTGCTATATAGTATTACCTTTATTTCTTCTCAGTTAAACTGCAGGATTCTTGCAAACAAATTTTCAAACTTACCTAGAAGACAAATGGAGCAACAAATGTTATTGGACAGTTAGACTAGAATATTCGCATAGTCTTGGATTGTATAACAACTCTGCAAGTTGTACTATTAGTGTAATGTGTACGCATGTTGTAATCATTTATGGTATGGCTATGGAAGCCTATCTTGAGATGACGGAGAGTTTGTCCACCTTATATATGCTGTTTGTACCTGAGATTTTGCGTTAGTCAGTCAATTGTCCATATTCATTTTATATCTCGTAATTGCATGTGGTTATGTTTAGGCTACTAGGATGCTATCTTAACGATAGCTTTCTTTGCCAGTCATGTGTCCAAAATCGGGACGTGACACAAAAGTGTATTTAAGTCTTAAAAAATAGTCATTATACAAAAAAATTATTTTCAAATTTAAAATAATGAATAAAAGATAATACTTATAGGCTTTATATGTATCCTTTATAAGTAATTATAAAATATTTTTACAAATTTGCATAAATATTTTAAAAATATATCTCAAACGTCAACGAATGTTTTTAACTAAAATATGTATCTCTACAAAAAAAAATTAATTCTTACAAAATTTTTAATCATTATCTTAAAATAAATTTATAATGTATAACAACTTATTTTGACAATCGAAGATTACTTTAAAAACCTTCTGATATATATCAAGAGTGATATTAGCCGTCCCAAAAACAGTTTTTTTAAACGGATTGACAATCTGTGTAGGAAAACTGATGTTATTGTTAAAAATGATGAAGAAGGTCATTCCGAATTTGTCACATCCTGAATTAAATTTGAGAAATTAAAATTAATATTAAAAGAGTGAATAAAATTATTTACAGTCAAACATAGCTTGATTATTGTAAAATTGGTTAATTTATATTTCTAGACTTAGTTGTATTCTTTTAAGTTTAATTAATTAATGACATGGTAATTATAATTTGGACTGCCATATAATTTAAGATGATAATTTTAGCAAATTGGAGATATTTGATATTTTATTTTGACTTTAGAAACTCATATCAACAATCAAATAACAAAGAAAATATCTGTTTACCAAAAAAAAACTAATTAAGAAAGGTAGTTGGTGAAGTATAACTTAAATGACACAAATTTTGCTTTTTTGTTTTTTTGAAGTTTTTTTCTTAATTTTTTTTTTTACTTTTTAGAATTAATTAATCATTTTTTATATCATGAGAATTTTTTAACATAGTTTGAAATTTTTTTTAAATTTTTTGTTGTATTCTTGACACTATTCATTCATAACTTTTTTTACTATTTATTTGTAAGTTAAAAAACTTTAAAAAATATAAAAAAACATCTTAAAAGATTCTAAAAAAAATGCATAATATAAACAATACTTAATTAATTTTAAAAATTAAAAAAATCAAAAAACATATAAAAAAATATTAAAAGACACTTTTAATATTAAGTGTTAAGATGACTCAAAGATTAAGGGTTGGAACTTTTACATTTCACTTTATATGCCGATCAAAAAATTAATAAAAGAAAGAAAATAATGAATATTAAAAGACGATTATCTTGTTAGAATGTTAAAACAACTGTATTATACTATAGATATTAATTTTTTCATTTTAATAATTGTTTTTTAATTAATTATTATATATTAAAAGACAATTATCTTGTTGGAATGTTAAAGCTACTTTATTATATTATCGATATTATTTTTTCATTTTAATTAATTGTTTGTCAATTAATTGATAAAATGGTAATAATGTTATAGATTGTCAAACAAAAAATTTGAAAAGACTCTTGGAAAGCGAAGCATTGTCCTAAGAATTTTTTTTTTCTAACTTTGATGCCTTATAAAGAAAAATAATCTCCCAAACTAAAATTTGAAAAGGGTGGAATAGAAAAGAAATTTGACGTGGCATGCTTATAAAGTCTAGAGTATCAAAATCGCTTCATGGGCATGTTCAGATCTTCTTTAAAAGAATAACTTTTATAAAATGAGAAGTTGATTCTGAAAAAATAAAATATTTTTTTAAAAAAATATATTATTTTACCTTCAAATGTAATAAATAAAAAAAATTTTATTTTTCCTTCTGTCAATCTCTTTAACTAAAGAAGTCAAAAAATTTACTTCTCCTTAAAGTTAAAAAATTCTTTTATTTCAACTTCTTCTTTTAAAAAAAAGATATACGAACAGTTCAAGGTGTATTAAAATAATTTTTTTTAAAAAAAATACCTTCTCCTAAAAAATAAAAAAAAGACGATGTGAATGGGCCTATGTCAGAAGAGTTGAGTCATTGACAATTTGACAGCACTCATTCAAAAGTACCGCTTCGCACGTAATCCATTAATTTTTGTTTTTTTTAAGGATTCTTCTAACCTACAGTCCCACACCCCAACAGTCCCCCATGCCGCGCATCAATCTCGGCCGTCCAATTTGGGCTGACTAGGGAGGACTAAGCAGAAACCGTTGGATTGAAGAGAGGTGATGACCGGCAACTGGACAAACCTGTTGAAGTGGAAAAATATTACATTTTTTACTATTTGGTCCCTTAAAAACTGATAATTGCAAAAATGACAACTCGGAGTTGGGAGATCCATTGTCTCTCTGCCTCTGGCGAACAGCCGCCGATCCGTT
>JASKGM010006602.1:0-42804 GCA_034509205.1 Ceratonia siliqua
CCTTGGACAACTTCGAACATTCAAGTATGTATGAACTTTGCCCTTTAGTTTGTCAAAGATTTATTTACTTATTGTTTAATGCTATTGAAATTTACTGTTATCATTAAGTGCTACTTTGGGAATTACTTGGGTTTAAAACAAGTACCAGAGCAAAATACATGAAATAATCAATGCTAGGTATTTAAAGGATATATTTTTAATAGAGGAATTCTTTGATAGATGCAGAGCTATCAAGCGGGCTTGTTTGCCCCTCAAACAGGGTGGGGTAGGTAAACCTTAGCCCAACCCATCCCTTGGTGAGTTACGGGCTAGGTAGGCTAGTTTGACAAAAAAAAATTAAGAAAAAGACTACCAGAATCAAGACAAATTCAAAACAAGACATGTCAACAATGCCAAGTCATTCCTCAAAGCATGTTCCAAAATATTCCTAAAGACAATCATATGTAGAACCCAGACAGAGAAAAACATAAGAAAGAATCAATTTGTCCAAATCATCACTAAATTTAAGTATTAATCCTGCATCAAAACAAACCAAATAAATCAGTACATTAATTCATGCTAATCATAACTTAGAATCATGTAAACTCTTTGCACAGTCAACAAAGCAAAATCCACATCAACATTTTTATAGAAAATTATTTTAGCAAAGAATAAGTAAATACAAAAAACAAACTAAAACCCAAAACTTTCTTAAGAAAGAACCAAACTCAAACCACAAATCCAAAATATATATAAAAAAAAACAAAGCCAAAATTCACAAGAGAAACATCTCAGACTCTCAGCTGAAAATCTATCTCTCAAAAAATATTATATTCAATCGAAAAATCCATAACATGAAATCATACCCAAAACCAAATATTCAAAGAATCAAAATCTCAAATTCAAGACCATAAATCTCAAACAATATATACCAAACTCAAACTACAAACATAGGATATCAGAAAATACAAAACCAAGGGTTAAAGGAGTCAAAATGCCCCAAACTTAGCAAAGGTACTCGGATTGCCAACCCACTCACACAATCATTGGCCCTAACAAGAATCCCACTCTCTCTATTTTAGCAAAGGAAATTAAATTGAAGGAAAGGATAGAAATACCTGTGATTAAATCAACAATGTATGTGCTCCTCACTAATTTTGGTGGCTATGCACTGCGTATTTTATGGAGAACCCATAATAGGTAAAGAAGAAAAAGGAGGAGCTTCAATGGAGGAAAATAGAGGTACTATGCAAGTGGTGAGACACTGAAAGAGTGAGACTAAGAGAAGAAGAAGTCATGAAGGCACGACTGCACAAAGCTTGGTTAGTCACTGGTTGCCAGTCACCAGTCACTCACTTGCTGGCCGCTGCAGACATCGAGAGTGGAGAGACTTAGATGCAGACGTTATGGGGTCAAGGGAAAATAGGGAATTTGATATTTTAGATTTAGGGGAAATGGGAATTGAGGAAAGGGTGAAGGGAAGTAAAGGGAAAGGCGCTAAAATGCACCGTTTTGGCACCAATATATTTAAATAAAAATGGGCTGGCCTGCCACCACCTTACCTTGGCACGCCAAAATGATGGGTTCAGAAAATTTAAGCCCAACCATTTGTAGCGCTAGACAGGCTAACCCAGCGGGCCTAGCCCAATTTGACAGCTCTAGGTAGATGTGGTCTATCTACAGTGGCAGCTTTTGAACAAAATTATTGAAGAGGTGAAAAACTGAAAGTTAGAAAGAAATATTTGGTAATCAATATATAAAAAACTGACAATGATATACATCTTCTAAAATATTCATACTGGGAGAAAATGCATCATATATTAAAACTTTTATTTTACAAAAATAAATAGTTCTATTGCATAAGATAAAATACATACTCACCTTCATTTGACGTAGATGCAATGTCAATTGCAAAGGGACATACTTTTGGCTCGTGCTCATTGAGTTAATAGATATCCATCTAGCTTTTGGCTACTAGACATACTTTTACCGTTGGTTTATTAACAGGACAACATATACATATCCCTCAAATTTGACTAATATTAATGTAAGATGTGAAATGATTTGAAAGTTATTTAGAGGTACTGTGAGTGCATTCTCCTATATTGTCTCTATTTTATGTAAAATTGTCAATCTTTTTCAAATATGGATGGCTTTGTTTATGATCCATTGATGTGTTCTTTAGACCCTCAAGCCTATTTTATGGTCCTTTTAAAACCATTTTTTTAATAGAAAAATATTCTTAAAATTAAAACCATGAGGCAAACTTAATTTCTAGTTAGCATAATCTTTAAAGCCACCAAAATTATATATAACACTTTGTAACAGAATTAGTAATCATTGATAACCATAAACTTATCTAACTTGTTTAAATCATTATAAAGAAAGGTAAAACATTACATCAACTTTGAATTAAGTAAAGGATCCCTATTAGATTTGATGTTGAGTTGTTCTACTTCAATAAGACACATGAGAATTTTGTTAAATACTTTCGGTTTTTTATTATTAGTATATAATAGAGTTGATAGATTTATAAGGTATATAAATTTGATTTATGATGAAGTGAGAAGGTAGGTGTTGAAGTGACATAAGCAAATAGTAATACCAATATATCAAAGCATAAAAGGAGAACTAATCCAACAAAAAGTTACCTAAAATAGTGAATTAAAAAATTATAAATCCCATGTCCACTCTCAATGATGAAAGTGAACTTTATAAGTGAATGAGATCTTACAAGGAAGTTAGCCAATGAAGTGTGGAAGATAAGAAATTTGACTCTTAAAATCAAACAGGAAATGAGAGCTTTTGCAAGATTCATCGAGAGTTTTTAGCCACTTTGCTGCCATGCTGGGGAAGAACCAAATGATAGGAAGTGAGGAACAAAGCAATCACCACTTAATGTATGCACTGTTACAAGCAACGGGTTATGGGCCTTCCAGCCAAGGGGGAGGGAGGGAATTGAGAGTTTGGTCTCTTGGAGTGATGTAACAAGTGAAAAGAAATGGTTTTTACTCATGGTGCAGACTGCAGAGTACCTAAGAAGCAAAATGAAGGTTAGTGACAAGACATAATGAAAATTGGCACTACACAAGTTGATGGGAACAAAAAAAAATAGCAAAGGGATAAAATAATATGTACCTATATATGAGTGATGCATTTATAAAATAGAATGGGTAGTATGAAAATTTTAGAGGGAACAATACATTTTTAAGAAAAATTAATTACATAGCACATTTTTTTAGGGGGCAAATAACTTTTGTTAAACACATTTAGAAAATTTTTTTGGGGGGTCACCCCCATGTCTCAATGAAGCTCCTCCCTTGTCTATATATTTTTTGCAGATGAGGACAATTGTAAATGAATATAATGCATATAGATGTGAAAGCTGTTAGGACTCACTTTTGATATGCACATGCATTTATTTATGATTAGCCTGATCTGCACATTTTTTGTTGACTAAGTCTACTAAATATTTATCTTTATAATGCTTCTTTTTATTTTTGTGGCATATTAAAAGTCTATTTATGATTCTTTTGTTATTGTTTTGGAATTTTTTCCAATTTGTCTCTATCATTTTAAGTATATATTATCTCAGTGTTTTAATTACTACTGATTATTAGACATGTTTTCTATGCTAGATGTTTATTTTTTAGGCGAGGGAGTTATAGGGCTTGTTTGATTTTTGTTTGTTTGTTGTTTTTGAAAACATATTTCAATAATGTTTTAAAAATCAGACTCGTTGAACTGACAAAGGTAGCAGTTTATAGTTCATTGGTTTGATCGTAATTGAATCGCAGTCAAACTAATAATAATTTTTTTAATTTTTATATTATAAAACAATATATTAATAATATGATATAAAAAAATATGTTAATATGAAATAATTAAATAATACATATTAATATATAAAAAATATCATTAAATCACTTAAATATACATAAAATAAGTTCAAATGATAAACAACACATGTATTCTACTCATTTATATTAAAAATGATAAAAATAATATTTTTTTGAAATAAAAAATTCATAAAAAATGGTACTAAAGTAACATTATTTTAGTAAAAGAAAAGAAAATAAGAAGAAAAAAGCAAACCAATGAACTAGTTCGGTTCATCGTTTTTTGGACAGTTGGTGTGTTCCCAATTAAAACTTCAAACCTTGGCAACAAAACCTCAATTTGATTGTTTTCCAAATAGGAAACACCACTAATATATCTCCTTGCAGTATAGTGGTAAGTATTTTTATTTTTTTGAGCAAGGGTTGTTTTCTCGCAAAAGATTGAGTTTGATTGATTAATTACTAAATAAATTAATAAATCAATATTTGAAATGTAAATGAGGGGTTTTTTGTGAGAATAAAGGAACTTAGAATAAAGATGAAAGTAAATAAAAGACATAAGAATAAAGAGCACAACAAACAACAAGAAAGTTAGAATAAGGTGAGGAATATGGTTAAGGATTCACTCTTCTTCATTGCATAATAGCAAATGATCGTAGATAATCACTTATTATGACTATAGACATGACAATGTTTTCAACTCTCTATTCTGACTACTAACCCTAGATAATAACAAGCTTTGCTATCCCAATCTTTCTTTAGTTATTTGGTAAATAGAAGAATGCTCCCTACGTACTTCACATCCAATGAACAACCTAAAAAATGCTTCATAGATTTAATCCAATGAAAGCTTTAAGATAAGACAGATAAATTAATCTAGTCAGAAATCTTAAAAGCTTGGACTATTTAACCTATGTTATGCTCCACATTATAGTTCTTAAGGATTTGGACATCCCTAATTACTATAAATTGCTGCTTATGAATAAGCGAAACAAACTATTATGTATTCAATCATTTGTCCTAACTTTAGATGATTACCTAGTTAATTTAGTTGGCCACCCAAATAAAACCAAGCAATAATCATGAACAAATCAATTAGAAGAACATAAACAACCATTCAAGAGAAGTTGAATAACATTATCAATGAGTTTAATCACAAAATCATGTCCAAAGCATTGAGTTCACCCTCAACCAAAGGGGTTTAGCCTTCTAACATAAGAAAATTACTCAATACCACAATACAATCCATGAAATTTATAGAAAATACAAGAAGAATGAAGAATAAGTGAAGAAGAAACTCTTTGAAGACATTCAAACGATTGAATCTTCTCCAAAATCACACCCTTCAACCTTCCTCTTACTTTCTTCCTCTCTTCTAAGCTTTCTCTCAAAGTCTCCAAGTGTTAGAATTGGTGAAATGAAGTGGGGAATATGAATTTAAGTGAATTAGCATGCGCAAGGGCGTCATCATGAGTGGTGGTGCTAGCCATCCAGTGCTAGAACACTAAGCCTTGGGGTGAATTTCTTCATCTTTTGAGAGCCACAAAACTGTCTTGGAGCATCAGGGTGCTAAAATTTTGGGTACGGAACTATTTTTCTTTGATTTTAAGCATCGTGGCACCCAAGAATGGGTGCTAGAGCGCTAAAACTTCTGACTTTTACCCGAAACTTAGCATTTTGAGATCTTTTTCATATAAACTTGGTTCCACATTGCTCCAAAGCATCCCTAACTTGATTCACTTCTTCACATAATTGAATTTCCACTTCAAAACACCTACAAAACAAAAAGCAAAGCTAAGAACACAAGAAACTCAAGAACTAAGCCATTAAATGCAAGAGAATTCATCATAAAAACATAACAAAATATGCATTTATCAAATTCCCCAACACTTAACCTTTGCTTGTCTTTAAGCAAACTAAAACAATAAACAAAACAACAAGGAACTCAATACACTCTTGCTAGCTCTTAACACTTACATTTCACGAAATCCATAATGTCCATAATCAAAGAATTAAGGAAACTTCTCAAAACTCAAAGATTTCAAGGAATAAATTATCATTCACTAATCATCTAATCAAGTGTGTGTGTGAGTACCCTACACTTTGCAAATCTAGAATTCCATACGCAAATAAGCAACAATTATAAACAAGCCTTTTATTTTATTTTTTTCTCTTTCTTTTTCATTTTGGTAGCTGGTACTATTATGTGGGTAACATTTTGATGTGACGATTTCATACTTTTTGGTAAAAAAAACCTAGTTACTTAGTAAATTATAATCACTGGCGTGCTTTACATGCTCATAGTCTATGTGCCGTATCATGTAAATGCCCTCCACTTTTGGTGTGAGCACCTAGTTACTAAGTGCATAAAACCATCGAAGTATAGCCCTACCTTTATTTTATTTTGTATTTCTTTTCATTAATAACATGAATCAAAAAACTTTTTTGCTCATATGAATACAACTTTTCCAGCATTACAAAGCATAAGGCTTAAGTACACTAAAGGTTTGATAGGATGGTCATGAATCATAATGTACTCAGAACTAATTGAAACTTTTTGCAAAATTTTCTCAACACTGTGAAAATATAACTGTCATGTCATTAGCTACTTCACAAAGCCAAGAGCTAGCAAAAAGCATACAAGTCCACAAAACCTAAACATCTCCCCTACACTTAGCTCTTACATAGTCTTCAATGGAAGTTTGAATAAATCAGATATTAGAACCATGCATGGGAGAAAAGAATAACAATAACAAACAACAATAAGCATCATAAAATGATTGGATTGGAGAGCTCTCTTTCCTTTGGGTTGACTCTTAGGAGCGCTTGGTTTAATGTCTTCAGCCTGACATAAACCTTGCAGGGATACTCTTCAGTGTAATATGATTCTTGGAGGGGTTTGGTGCCAATGTTGTCTGTAGAGAAATTCTCATAATAAGGCTTTAAGTGATGCCCATTCACTTTAAATACTTTTCCTGTCTTAGAGTTTTTAATCTCTACTGCAATATGGTTAAAAACATTAGTAACAACAAATGGACCCATCCAGTGGGACCTAAACTTATTAGGAAACAATTTCAAGCGGGAATGATATAAAAGAACTTTTTATCCCACATTGAAATATTTTGGTCATGAAAGGACTTTGTTTTTGCCTTGTAAATACTTTAATTTTCATAGGACTCATTTCTAAGCTCTTCCAGTTCATGTAATTGAAGCTTTCTATGAGTTCTCGCTGTATCCTACTCCATATTAAATTGTTTAACTGCACAATAATCCTTATGTTCTAATTCAACTGGTAGATGGAATGGCTTACCATAGACTAGAAGATAGGGTGATATACCAATGGGTGTCTTGAAAGCAGTTCTATATGCCCATAAGGCATCATCAAACCTTAAACTCTAATCCTTCCTGGATAGATTGACAGTCTTCTCGAGAATGGACTTGATCTCATGATTAGACACTTTCACCTGTCCACTAGTTTATGGGTGATATGGAGTGGATATACGATAGGTAATGTTGTACTTCCTTAGCAAAGCTTCCACAAATCGATTACAAAAATGAGTTCCTGTATCACTAATGATTACTTTTGGTGTACCAAACTTAGCAAAAATTTGGGACTTGACAAAATTCAAAATAGTTTTAGCATCATTAGTTTTGGTGGCTTTAGCTTCCACTTATTTCGAAACATAATCTACTGTAAGAACTATATATACGTTTCCAAAAAAGGAGGGAAGGGTCCCATGAAATCGATACCTTACACGTCAAAGATTTCCACAATTATAATGGGGTCTTGGGGCATTTGATTTCTAGGCCCTATATTACCTGTCCTTTGGCATTTATCATAAGCCTTGTAGAAGTTGTAAGACCCTTGAATAATGAGGGCCAATAAGAACCATAATCTAACACCTTAAGAGCCATTCCCCTAGCTCCAAAGTGTCCTCATCTTTTTACCACTTGATCTAAGCAATGCTTCCAAAGATATGGATCACTCCACATGTAATGTTAAGCATCATTATTTACTTTCTCTCTTTAGGCATAGGTCAAGTCTGGTGGTATTATTTCTTTATCCTGCACTAGCCGGCTTAAGTGATCTGTGACTAGGTTCTCACTCCCCTTCTTGTCCTTTATTTCTAAGTCAAATTGTTGGAGGAAGAGCACCCATCTGATTAACCTTGGCTTAGCAACTTTCTTGGTCAGCAAATAGTGCAAGGCTGCATGATAAAAAAAAAAAAAAGTCATTTTAGAGCCTAATAGATATGATCTTATTTTTTCTAAATGACAGCAAGGAGTTGTTTCTCAGTTATTGAATAGTTTAGTTGGGCATCATTCATAGTGCGGGAAGCATAACATATTGCATGAGGTGCTCTTCCAACCCTTTGGCCCAACACAACTCCTATGGTATAGTCACTGGCATCACACATGATTTCAAATGGTAAATTCTAATATGGTGATCGGATCACGAGAGCCGAAGTTAAACTCTCATTCAATTTGGCAAAATTAGCTTTGTACTTATCATCAAATAGAAATGTCACTTCTTTCTGCAACAATTTTCATAGTGGTATGGTAATACCGGAGAAGTCTTTATTAAACCTGCGATAAACCTTACATGACCAAGAAAAGCATGCACTTCCCGCACACTAGTGGGGAAGGGTAAAGAGCGAATAAGGTCTATCTTAGATTTATCAACCTCAATCCCTCTAGCAGAGATTACATGTCTTAAAACTATCACCTTATTAACCATAAAATGACATTTTTCCCAATTTAACATTAAGTTAGTCTCTACGCAATGTTTAAGTACAAGTGACAAATTTTCAAGGCATATCAAATGAACCTCCATAAACACTAAAATCATCCATAACAACCTCAATGATATTCTTAACACAATCAGAGAAGATACTCACCATGAACCACTGAAATGTAGCAGGAGCATTACAAAGGTAGAATGATATGCATCTATATGCAAATGTGCCAAATGATCATGTGAAAGTAGTCTTCTCCCAGTCTTCTGGAGCTATAATGATCTGGTTATACTTTAAATAACCATCAAGAAAGTAATAGTTAGATTTACCAGCTAATCTCTTAAGCATTTGATTAACAAAAGGGAGAGGGAAGTGGTCTTTGTGTGTTTTTTAGTTGAGTTTTCTATAGTCAATACAAACACACCACCCTATTTGCACACTGGTGTGGACAAGTACATTGTCCTCATTCATAACAACGGTGATGCCTAATTTCTTTGGTACTATTATCGGGCTCACCTACTTACTGTAAGATATTGGGTATATAATCCCAACATCTAGGAGTTTCAGTATCTCTTTTTTCATCACCTCTATCATGTGAGGGTTCAGATAGCATTGTGCCTCTCTACTTTGTTTGCCCTCATCTTCCATCAATATCCTGTGCATGCATGTTGAGGGATTAATCCCTTTAATATTGGCAATGGTCCAACTAGTGGCCATCTTTGAGCTCTTAGCACTGGATCAACTTATCCTCTTGAAGCTTTGTGAGCCTTTTTGCTATTATTACCGGTAATGTGTTTTCTTCACATAAGAACATGTGCTTTAGGTGATTTGGTAATGACTTTAATTCCAATTTAGGTGCTTGGATAGCTAAAGGAAGAAGTTTTTCATTTGTCATAGGTAATGCAATGAAAGAGACATTAAAAGTTTTAGAGATTTTTCGCAAAGCATGTAATGCTGCCACTGATTCATAAACTTGACCACCCACAACTAATTTCCTTGGTGGTTTCTTCAAAGTCATCTTTATCAAGGTGGTTCGTAATGACTACTTCAAAATCTTCCAAGCTATGTGAATTCAAAACATGTTGAGACAAAGAATCCACAATGTCTACTGTAAAAATAGAATTACAATTAGTTGGATATTTCATTACTTTAAAGATAGGAAATTTTACTTCCTTGCCATCAAATTCCAGTGTGATTGTCTTAGCAATGACATTAATCTTTGCTTGAAATGTCATCAAGAATAGTCCTAACTAGTTTCTTCTAAAGGGCCAAGATTTAGGGTCTCATATATAGAGAATGACATAACATTAATAGAAGCTCATAAATCTAGCATGGCATGGTCAAACTTGGTGTGACTGATTGTTCAAGGTATTGTAAATGTTCCCAAGTCTTTACACTTTGGTGGAAGCTTTCTCTGAAGAATAGCTGTGATGTTTTCGTTCACACTAATTTTTTCATTCCCTTGGAGTTTTCTTTTAGAGGTACATTGTTCTTTAAAAAATTTAGCATATCCAAGTACTTGCTTAATGATGTCAAGAAGAATTAACTTAACCTGAAATTTTCTAAAAGTCTCCCTTATCTCTTTCTCTTGTTCTTTTTTTTTTTGTTCTTGTAAAATGACTAGGAAATGGAGGATTTATCAAATATGATGGAGTAGGGGGTGATGGTTTTGGATCAACCTTGGTGGATGATGATTCTTGGGTAAGTGGAAGGGGCGTATGGGTATCTTCATTGTTCACTAGGTCTCTCTCTTGGTTTATCTCTGATGGTAGTACAGTAGTTAAGCATTCAATCTCCCTACCACTTCTCAACGTTACTGCACTAGCATTTTCTATTAGATTTCTCTCGTTTGTGAGGGTAACTTTCGTAAACCCTGAGATTCCAAATGACTCACAACTGTCGCTAATTGACCCATTTGGCTTTTCGAGTTCTAGATACCTGTCATTACTTCTTGTTGAAACTGCATGATGTTCTGTTAAAACTAAATGGTGTTAAAAGCAAGGGTTTTCACAAAATCCTCTATTGATACTCCAGTGTCTGAGGAGCCACTGGTGGTCTCACTTGATATAGTGGTTGTGGCCTTGCTTGAAAACTCGATGGCTTTAACTGTGTTGCAGCTGGTTAATTGCCCCCATAACTAAAATTTGGGTGATCTCTCCACCTTAGATCATAGGTACTTGAACGGGCGTCATATTTTATCTTATGCCCTTGAAAATTCCTTAGAGCATTGACTTGCTTTGAGCTGCCTTCTTGTAATAAGGGGCACATATCAATAGGATGGCCTTGTGTGTAACAAATTCCACACTTATGCACTTATTGTGTGTTCTCCATCGTCTCCTACTAACCAATGAAGCAAGTTTATTCATTTGTTGCCTACTAAAAGATACTTGAGCTTCACTGACTTGTTGGATAGGCATATTATCTCTGGTGGTAAACTGCCTAGAGTTGGCTGTAATGTTTGCTATAAGATATCTAGAAGCCTTAGGTGTTTTATCTGCTAGCACACCTTTACTTATAGCAAAAGTTGCAAGTGGATCAAAATATTGGATCAAAAGTTGTTCACTTGTTTAGTGGTTGAGGCAAGTCATGCACAACTTTTTGAAATGTTCCTAATACTCATAGAGGGATTCTCCACTAAACTGTCTAATTTTACGTATGTATTTCCTAATATAGGAAGCTTTAGATGCAAGAAAATACATATCAAGGAACATAGTCTTCCTTTCTGTCTAAGTGTTTACTATTCCTGATGGAAGGTAGCAGAGACATTCCTTGGTTGAATATGCTAATGATAAAAGGAAACCTCTGAATTGAATTTTCTCAAGTGACACACCTTGCGGTTTCATCCCTAAGTATACTACTTTAAACTTCTGAAGGTGCTTGTTTGGATCCTCTCCTACTAGACCCTGAAATTTTGGTAAGAGGCAGATTAGTCCTAATTTTAGTTCGCAAGCCACATCAGGTACAGGACACTGTATATACAGTGGTTGTTAATCTAATAATGAGGCTCCCAACTGTTTTAAAGTCGTGATATTTCCCTCCACTGTAATATGCTCAGAAAGTACAGATGAAGCTGATCCAATATGAACTTCAGAATTAAGCTCAAAAGGTTAGAAGTGATAGTGTATATGGGATAGTGGGTATCTTGCAAACTCGTGACATATGTGAAACTCTCTGATTCTTTAAAGTCATAAATCAATATCCTCTTCAGACATTCACCTGAATGAAAGAAAGAAAGAGAGAAACAAATAAAGAATAATAGAATTGAAAACAAGAATAAGGTAACTGATCAACTAAATGATCAAATCCCTAGTGACAGCCCCAAAATTTGGTGTGTTCTCAATTAGAACATCAAACCTCAGCAACAAAGCCTCAATTTGATTGCTTTCCAAATGGGAAACACCATTAATATATCTCCCTGCAATATAGTAGTAAATATTTTTGTTTTTATGAGCAAGGGTAACTTTCCCATAGATGAGTTTAGTTGATTAATTACTAAATAAATTAATAAATCAATGTTTGAAATATAAATGGGAGATTCTGGTGAGAACAAATGTACTTAGAATAAAGATGAAAGTAAATAAAAGCAATAAGATTAAAGAACACAACAAACAACAAGAAAGTTAGAATAAGGTGAGGAATATGGTTGAGGATTCACTCTTTTCCATTGGACAATGGCAAATGATCATAGACAATCACTCATTATGCCTATAAACATGACAATGATTTTAACTCTCTATCCGAACTACAAACTGTAGATAACAAATAAGCTCAGCTATCCTAATCTTTAATTAGTTATTCAATAAATAGAAGAACGCTCCTTACTCCTTATCCAATGAATAACCTAGAAAATGCTTCCTAGATTTAATACAATGAAAGCTTTAAGATAAGAAAGATAGATTAATCTAGGCAACAATCTCAAACACTTGGGCTATTTAACCTATGTTATGCTCCACATCATAGTTCTCAAGGATTTGGACATCCCTAATCACTATAAATTGCTACTTAAGAATAAGAGTATCAAACTATTACATATTCAATCCTTTATCCTAGCTTTAGATGATTACCTAGTTCATTTAGTTGGCCACCCAAATAAAACCAAACAATAATCATGAAGTAATCAACTAAAAGAACATAAACAACCATTCAAGAGAAGTTGAATAACATTATCAATGAGTTTAATCACAAAATCATGTCTAAGGCATTTAGTTCACCCAAAACCAATGGGGTTTATCCTTCTAACATCAGAAAATTACTTAATACAACATGAAGAATGAAGAATATGTGAAAAGGAAACTATTCAAAGACTTCCAAATGATTGAATCTTCTCCAAAATCACACCCTTTAGCCTTCCTCTTACTCTCCTCCTCTCTTTTAAGCTTTCTTTCAAATTTTCCAAATGTTAGAATTGGTGAAATGAAGTGGGAGATATGAATTTAAGTGAATTAGCACGTGCGAGCACTGCGGTTATAGCCTCTGTGCGCTACAGTGCCCAGCCTTAAAATTCAATTTGTGCATAATAGCGATGGTTGCCATGGCGCTGGCTAGTGGGCACCACGAAGCCTAAGAAATCAGCACCATGAATTGCATCGTTAGATGGCCAGCGCCATAGTGTTGAGCCTTGAGGTGAATTTCTTCATCGTTTGAGCACCATAGCACTGCCTTGGAGAGCTTGGGCACTGAACTCTTAGGTCTGAAACTCTTTTTCTTCGATTTTGAGAGTTGCAGTGCCTAAGAATAGGCCCTGAGGCACTAAAACTTGACTTTTTCACAAAAGTTAATAGTTTGAGTTATTTTTCATATGTACTTGCTTCCACATTGCTCCAAAGCATGCCTAACTTGATTCACTTCTTCACATAATTGAGTTTCCACTTCAAAACACCTACAAAACATAAGGCAAAGCTAATAACACGAGAAACTCAAGAACAAAGCAATTAAATGCAAGAAAATTCTTCACAAAAACATGACAAATGTACACTTATCAACAGTTTTGGACAATTCTAGTCGTTTCACCGATTTTTTGACTACTTTTTTGCCGGTTTGTTTTTAGGGGTCAACTGAAGTGGCTAAAGGATAGGTTTTCAATTTTTTTGGTCCAATTGGCTACTCTGGTTTAGTTTTTTAACCAATGGATTTCGAACACAATTTTTCGATACACAATCTTTAAAACAAAAATAAAAAAATTTGTTTAAAAAATTTATGTTGAAACTAGTTTGCAAAAAGTTAATTTAATTTAATTTGAAAGCTTAAACTCAAGACTTGACTTGTCTTTTAAAATATAATTTTTATTATTAAAATATATAAATAATAATTATAATACTTACTAGTTCAAATAGCAACGAGCACGGAGCACCCAAGAAGGGGGTTGAATTAGGTGCTTACAAATCTCAACTTTTTCAAGGGAGTAGAAGGTTTTCTTATTTGGTTAACCAAAAGAACAAGGTCCTCATTTTTCTAAATTGTTTAGAGAGAAATATAGATTACTTAGTATGAATACTTGGTAGTAAAATTTTTTACATATTTTTGAAAGTAATCCTTAAGTCAATAAGCTCAAATACAAATGATGAGGGTATTTATTCCACACATTTACTTAATCTTAATTGCTTTATTTTAGAGTGTTTTGTATGTTTTTAACTCTTTTGTCTTGAATTTTAGGTGTCTTTTACATTTATTTGTAGATGATTAATTGTTGTTTTAAATGATTTTTGGCTGTTATGAAGAAGAATGATTTGGGACGTAGCTTAAAGATTAAATTCATGTTGAGTTGGTTAAGCTATCCTAAACACTATTTGGTTTTTGAGTAGTAACTGGAGTTACATACCTCAATTTTAGGTGCTACTTAGCTTGTTAGAAATCTAAGACAACGTCCTATAACTTTCATGAAGAGCTCAAAATCCAGTTCTTCTATTTAGAAGTCTAAATACAGAAAACACATCAGTAGCGGCTGTTCAGAACCACATTTTTATTCCATACCTTATGTAGGTTTTTGGCCTATATCTGGAGTTATAGAAGGCCCAATTTAGCCAACATAGGTGTATTGAAATGATGAGATAGAGATATACAACTTTTATGAAGTGATTAACTCCAAAATATGATGTTTTAATGCTTTAAAGTTCCTAAGAACATAGCACTTTAGCATCCTTCAATTGAAGCTACAGCGCCAACACGACGTCCTTGAGCTGCGGTGCCCAGGAGATGAAGCTGCATCGCCTAAGGACCCAAAAAGCCAGAGCTGCAACATCCACTCCTCTAAGTTACAGTGCTAATGGGCTAATTTTTATGGAAGTTTCCAGGCTCTCATGTTGCGAGGAAGCTGAGGCTACGGCTCGCATGAGTTAAACTATTTTAAATAGCCATAAATTCATCGAAAAAAGGACCTTTAGACCTACGAAAAGCAGAGCTAAGTTGAAGGTAACTTTCTACAATAGCTAAGGAATCTTGGAGGTGAGAAGATAGGAGATCAAGAATTTCTTTGGGCTTGTTATCATTTTATTTTTGAATCTCTTAAATAATTCTCTTCAGAATTTCATAGTTGATTATTGTTTTGATTATGATGTTTACATCTCCTTTAATGGAGTAGATTTTTCTTCTAGGATTACAATTTAGAACCCACATAGAATCTTCAATTGGTTTAAGTCTCAATAAAATTCAGTTTTTATGCCCAATTACTTCCTTTATTATGGGTTTACTGCTTTTATTCTAATGGCCATAGATCATATTGATCTACGAAATCCTAGAAGCTTTGGAAAAGGGATTTGGGGTTTTACTATGAATTGAGGGATGTGTGATCATTTAGTAGAAGCAGTGAGATTGTATAGGATAGGAATATACCTATGTAATATGTACAATCATTAATTAGGGAATTGAACTTAATGAATCACTAGATTAGAGATTGCTATATGAATATAAGGTGATTCTAATTAGGGGTAACTTCACTTAATATTGGGAGAGATAATTGGATGCCTAATAATCTTGACTAGTAATTGAAATAATTAACTGAGTTTATTGGGGAGAAACTTAAGATTGACAAAGTGTGGGGAAAAATTGTAGTCCTAGGCTTTTCCAATTAGTGAACTTTTCATCTTTAGTCATTTGATATTTATAATTAGGATTGCTTTAATTAGTTTAATTAGAGAACTTTAATTATTGGTTTGATTAAAATTAGGAAAGACTGTTTTAGAACTTAACAAATTAGTACAGTTCCTTGTGAGAACGATGACTCACTCACACTTTATTACTTGTTGCGATTATGTGCACTTGCGTAGTATAGTTTTTTCACGAACAAGTTTTTGGCGCCATTGCTAAGAAACTATTTTACTATTTTGTTAAAATTAATACTAATTTCTCGGTTTTAACTCAGGCTTCATTTATTTTTTAGGTTCTCTAAATTGTTGCATGTGTAGTGCAACAAGCAAAAATGCTCTCTTATTTGATTCAAAAATTGAAAGAACTTGCAGAAGAAACAGAAAAGAGAGTTCAAACAATGGCAGGTGTCACAATGTGACGGTAAGGAAAAAGGCATCGTTATGACCTTAAGGAGATCAAAGGGAAAAAACACAGATAAAAAAAATAGAATCTCTACCAATTAATTAAAAGAATAATTAGGATCATTTAATAGCCAAGTACTGGCCCTTGAAACCCTTTTAGAGTGAAATCACTGGTCTTTCGGAATCCTATTGATAAAAGAGGACTATTTGGAACTCCTTTGAACAAACAATTTGATTGGGCCCTTGGAACCCTAATTTATTTCTCAAATGGGAATTAAGGTGCATTGGACACCTTCCAATTTATTAGTTGGAATCTTAAAGATGAATAAAACTACCATCAAGCTTGCTAAATAAACAAACACCAACAAAATAAAAAATGAAGTAAACGAAATCATGAAAAGAAATGGCTTAAGCCTTACAAAGAGGAAAAGGAGAGAAGATACAATAAAACAAAATACTATAAAAAGAATTCATATAACCCAACATAAAATGATATAAAAAAGAAGAATTCAACACTATGGAAATAGAAATCATGCCAAACAACTTATGAATGTACAAACATAGCAAATACTATTTCAAGGGGGAAGAGCAAGAATGGAACTTGAGCTGGGGTATTCAGTGTTTCAAACTGACCAAGAGCATGATCCAAAAATTTAGAAACACCATCATATATATTTTTTAGCCACAAAACATAGTAACGCTGTCTTTTTCTCTTTCAAGCAATAGGATTAAATAATGGCTACAAAACTGCATCATCTCATTTTTATTTTTCATAGAAGACATCACAAAAATGACCTTGAATTTAAAAAGAAACAACAACATATTTGACAGAAAATACAAAATAGATACAAAAATAACAGCATATGTTATATAACCAGCAACAAAGAAATAGAAACAGCTACATGTTTTACAGAAACAACAACAAAGAAACAAACAAAAGCATGTTTTACAAAAACAAGAACAAAGAAATAGAAATAGCTGCATATTTTACAAAAACAGCCACAAAGAAAAAGAAACATCAACACAGATTTATAGAAACAGTAACATAATACCTTCTTGGAACTTCACCCTTTTGATATTTTTTTCTCATCTCTCCTAAAACATCGAGAAGCCTCATTTTTTTCACCACCCGAAATTGCTCTCAAATAAAAAAAGTGGGAGTCAATGGTGTGAAGGAGGAGATGGCGTGAAGGAGATGTATGCAGCATAAAAAATGCTGATGGACCATTGCTTGTGGTTAGGAAATCAAAATGCAAGGGGGAGGAGAGAGCCTTTAGGGAAGCAAGTGAAAAGTTAAAGAGTGGGTGAAGGCATGGGTGTGAAATGGGGAAAGGTGAGACTGGGTGAGATCGAAGAGAGAAGAAAAAACAAATGGGACAAGTGGAAAGAAAATGAAAAAGATATATGGGAGTAGATTAAGAGAAAGAAAAGAAATGAGCTTGAGACATGGAGGGATGAGTGAAGAGGAAAATAAAGTGATGGTATGGCCCACAAAATATTTTTTTATTTTATTTTATGCTTTATACTTTTTTTTTCACATTTCTTTTTCTCTTTCTTTCTTTCTTTATTTATTTTCATTTTGCATATTCTTCTTTTTTTTAATTTCATTTTTTCTTTTTAATTTTCTTTGTCTTTTCTTATTTTTTTTTTGTATTTTTAGTTTTTCAAATATTTTAAAAATTACCTAGACAAAATTAGGTGTTTACAGTAGGTAATTAGCAACTTGTATTGGATTTGGTATCAGATCAAGATTGGGCTATTCAAGATTACTCCTTGCCTTAATTGAATGAAGCACAATTGAGTATTATCTAGCCACCCATTAATGCAAATAATTTTGACATCAAGCTAGCTATTATGCAGATGCTTCAAACATCACTGTAGTTTGGAGGTTTAGCACATGAAGATCCACATAAACACATTAAGACTTTTCTGGATATATGTGACACTTTCAAGAATAATGAGGTCTCTATTAAAGCCATCGGACTGAGGCTTTTCCCATTCTCACTATGGGATAAAACAAAGGATTTGCTAGACTCTCTATTAGTTGGCTCACTACATGGGAAGTTTTGGCCTAAAAATTCTTGACCAAATATTTTCCACCTGTTAGGAAAGCCAAATTAAGGAATGAGATCACCTCATTTAAGCTGCTGGATTAGGAGACGTTATATGAGGTTTGAGAAAGATTCAAGGGTCTTTTAAAGAAATGCCCAAATCATGATCTGCAGAAGTGGCTGCAGATAGAAATATTCTATAATGGGCTGAATGGTTACTTGAGGTCCAACATAGATTCTACAACAAGTAGTGCCCTTTTAGCCAAATCAATGAATAAGGCATATGCCCTATTGGAAGGGATGGCTATAAATAACTACCAGTGGCCAACTAATAGGTCCATGACTAGGAAGGTAGTAGGAATTCATGATGTTGACATCAATACAGCCTTAGTAGCTCAAGTTGCAGCCTTGACCAAGAAAATAGATAGTTTAGTGGGTAAGACAGGGCAGAGTTCTCTAGTTATTTGTAAGTTATGTGGGGGCAACCACTCCTATGAGTAGAATAACCCCTACTTGAGTAACTATAAACTGGGGTGGAGGAACCACCCAAACTTCTCATGGGGTAATAATCAGGGAGCACTGCAAGGTATGAAGCTAAACCACCTACCAGGTTTTCAGCCTCAGATAATATCACATACCCTTGATCAAGAGAAGAAGCCTTCCTTAAAGGAAGTAAAGATGCAATTGGCTAATAACACTAACCAATTCATGAACGAAACAAGAAATTAGCTCTAGGAAACTAGAACATAGTTATAGAGTAAGGGTACATCCATTAGAAATCTTGAGATTTAGTTAGGTCAGTTGGCAGCTAACTTGAATAATAGACCGAAGGGTATCTTGCCTAGTAACATAGAGATTAATCCTAAGAATGAGTTAATTGAGCACTGTAAGACAGTAATATTAAGGATTGGTATAATGCTACCTAAGGTAGAGAGAAAACAAGCATTATCTCAAGAATTTAAAAGGAAAGAAACTTAACTAGAAGTGAGTGACAACCAGAAGCTTGACCTTGAGTCTAAAGGTAAATCTGGAGATAAGATCACAACCACTACTCCTTCACTGCTATTCCCTTAGAGAGTTCAGAAGAAGAAATTTGATGTATAATTTTCTAAATTTTGGGAGGTATTTAAAAAGCTTTATATCAATATACCCTTTGTAGATGTTTTGGAACAGATGCCTAGCTATGTTAAGTTTATGAAGGAAATATTGTCTATGAAGAGGAAATTAGAGGACCATGAGATAGTAGCTTTCACTGAGGAATGCAGTCCCATCCTCTAAAAGAAACTACATCCTAAACTTAAGGACCTTGGATGTTTAAACATTCCATGCACAATAGGTAACCAATTTTTTGGTAAGGCATTGTGTGACTTGAGAGCTAGCATCAACCTGATGTCGCTATCAGTTTACCAAAACTTGCGGTTGACTGAAGCAAAGCCTATGAATGTAACTTTACAACTAGCGAACTGAACAATCACTTATCTTAAGGGAATTGTTGAAAATGTTTTGGTAAAAGTAGATAAAGTTTATATTCCAATAATCCAGAAATTGCAATAGAAAATAAAACGGGAGGTTTGTGATGATTTTCAAATCTTTTATACTAGATAATCTAGTATCCTTATGCATGAAGATAATTAATTCGGCTGTTGTGGTCAGACTCTATTATGGATTTCTGACCACATTCTCTATAGGGCCCTCTTATCTCTTCCTTCTCAGAGCTCGGGTTATGGAAGAAGGAACCGAGAAGAAAGTATCAGCAACAACTGGTTTTATTATGGGACAGCTCATGATGTTATCATTTTATTTCTAAATCTCTTAACTTATTCTCTTTAGAATTTCAATGCTGATTGTAGTTTTGACTATGGTGTTTACAAATCTTTTAATGGAGTAGATTTTTCTTCTAGGATTATAATTTAGAACCCACATGGAATCTTGATTTGAATTTAGTCTTAATAAATTTCTGTTTTTATCTTCAATTACTTCCTCTATTCCGTGTTTACTGCTTTTAATCTAATGGCCATAGATTAGATTGATCTAGGAAATTCTAAGTGCTTGGGAAAAGGGATTTACGTTTTTGCCATGAATTGAGGGATGTGTGATTATTTAGTGGAAGTGGTGATATCGTATAGTATAGAAATATACTATGCAACACCTACAATCATTAATTAGGGAATTGAACTTAATGAACCGCTAGATTAGATATTGCTCATAGGAATATAGGATGATTCTAATTAGGGGTAACTCTACTTAATCTTGGGAGAGATAATTAGGTGCCTAAGAACCCTGACTAGTAATTGAGATAATTAATTGGGTTTATTAGGAAGAGAATTGAGATTGATAAAGTGTGGGGGAAAATTATAGTCCTGGGCTTTTCCAATTAGTGAACTTTTCATCTCTAGTCATTTGACATTTATAATTAGGATTGCTTTTATTAGTTTAATTAATTTAATCTCATTAATTATTAGTTTGATTAAAATTGGGAAAGACGATTTTAGTACTTAATGAATTAGTACAGTTCCTCATGGGAATGGTAACTCACTCACACTTTATTACTTGTTGCGATTATATGCACTTGCGTAGCATAGTATTTTGACGAACAACAAGTGTCAAATAAGAACAAAATTTGAAAGAGGTAAGGAAACAAACTTAGTGTAATGAGCAACTTATGCAAAAAGGACAGTGATTACGAGCAAGTAGATAAATAAGAGTTGAAAGCAAAGAAGAATCAGATCAAGATATATCGTAGTTCAGATCCAACAAATGTTAGATCCTACATCCACTCTCCAAGCACAAAGCAAGGGAATTTCACTATGCAGGTAATCACCAAATATTACAGGTACGAGCTCTCAAACTTTTACAACCAACCCCTAGTTAACCTACGATTACTAAGTTTTTCCTAAGAACCCAACTAAACTCACTAGACGGGCTCAAGCACCCAACCTTTTACAACCCTTACCGGGTAACATATTCACACTAGATTTTCTCTTGGGTGAAATGTAGTAAACCTTACACAAGATATGTTTTGAAGGCTTTTAGTAAGCTCTTAACTTCCTCACTCTGTCTAGGATACAGGTGTAGCTCAAGGTATATAAGGGGTAAAGCTCTTTTGATGCTTATGGAACTCTGTGATTATGATATAAATTTTCTCTTTTATTCAATGTCTTCATCTTCAATAGGTGCAACTTTTATACTTGAACTTGAAGCTAATAACCGTTAGATAACATCATTAATTTTTTAGTAGACTTCATATCTTGTTACAAACTAAGCTTGTAAACGTTGACAAATGCTGGAAAAGACGTTTATCTTCTTGAATTTGAATTCTTCGACTCGAAGTGTTTGTTCATCCTGTTTGCAGAGTTCACACCGTGTTGTTCTTTTGGTTTTTGTAAGTTGCATGCAAACACTGAAAATATACTCTTGGACAATTCAAATGGTGGTCACATCATTTAAATAAAATATTGTATCATTAAAACCTTTTGTTAAAAGGGTGTCTAGAGATATTTTTCTTTTGCTGACAAAGTGGGAGGTGACTTCCTGCTTTAAAACATGCAAGACTATTATCTAACTAACTCTTTTCTCATTTTGGCTCTACTCCACTTTTTATTATTTTATTATTTTATTTCACTGTTGCTCTGCTTGCTCATTTCTTACCTGATGCTGCTTGTTCTTTCAAGAATTGCTTCAATACTTTAGTGCCTTTGCATTTTATCGTTTTCTTTCTGACTTTAAGAATATTAGTTGACTCATCAAAACTATTAATCATATGATTTTTCTCGACAATAATTATAAATTATATACTTAAAATAATATAAATGATTAATTAATTTGGTTTACAAATTTATTTACAAAATTTTATCGATAAAAATTAGAGTAAAATACTTTAACATCTCTTCTAGTTTGTTGACTTTACATATACCTCCCATCAATTTGTAAAACATACACAAAATCTCAATTAAGTCACATTAAATATTTTTTACTTATTATTTTATTAACTAAATTATTCTTATATCTTTTTTTTTTCAAGCACTCTCACCCTCCTTTCTTTTTCACTTCACCGTCTCACTCCTTCTTTTCTCCCTTTCACCAAGACCTCTTCCTCTTTCCTCTTTTACCAATGCCTCTTCTCCCCTCTCCTACCAACGCCCCTAATCATAGGATATGCTTGAAAGTTCAAGTGCAATACCTCTGTTTTACATAGATTACATAGACAAAAATGAGAGAAGAAATTTGCTACTAACAACACATCCTGTCCTGAGGTCGTGTTTGGGAATTAAAAAAAATGAGTTATTTGAAATTTTTTCTTATGGAGTCAAATTTTTGAATAATATTTCATTTTTATATATATACACTTTAGTTAACACTCAATAAAAAGAGAAATTGAATATTATTTTGGATAACAAATTAATTTTATAAAAATATAAAAAAAATTGTATCCTAGGTAAAAAGACAATTGTTTGTGATTATAAAAAAAAAATTTAAATGTGTGTGATGAGACCATTGACTAATATTGCATTAAATAATTCATTAGGGGTAGTTTTGAATTTTGATATAGATAGCTGAAAGTTAATCATTGACTCAGTTATTTTTTAACTTAGAGTGATGTGTAGTTTATTTTAAAAATATAAGGGAGGGTTTTGTAGAATTTAGAAATAGAGAGAAAGTATGTGTAAGATTAGCAAAATAAAAAAAAAAAAGAAGGTTTGAGTATTTTACTTTAAAAATAATTATTTCTATATATTTTTTAGAGAGAATAGAAAATAGAGACAGCTTAAATTTATTATCTATTTTTTATTATATAGCATACAAATTAAAAATCAAAATTTAAAAACTGAAAATAAAAAACTTTTGTACCAAACAGATTTTTTATTTTATTATTTCCGATAATAGAAAACTATTTTTTGAAAATAATAATCAAACATGCCCATAATTTCTTTCCCCCTCTTTTCGGTCGATTGCGTGGAACTTTTTAACCAAGTTATTATTATCCATCGTTTTAATTGTTTTTGGGTATTCAGGAAATGGGTCATTTGTTCAGCTATTCTTTCTAATTTTCAATGTCTATTTTCTATGGTAACTATAATTCAAATAATTAATAAAACTCATTAAGCTATAATGAAGTTGTCTTCTCTCCGTCCGAGTCAAATGGCCATCCTTACTTCCTAATACCACTGTAGCGGGCAGAACGATAGCAAGGTGTAAAAGCAATTTATCATTTCATTATTAATTGTTGTTTATGTTCTTTTACGTCTTTCTTATTAAGTTTTTTGAGTATTGATAAATTGATCTTTACCAGTCCCCCCCCTCTTCAATTTTACAATGAAAGATAAAAAAGTTAAGTAAAAAATTGGAAAGTTTAGTTTTAATGATTTGAATATGAAGAATGGTTTCATTGAAGTCGAAATACAGTTTGTTTGTTTTTTCAAGATGCGACTATCATATTAAACATTTTGACCATAACTAAAAAATGACACTATTTTCTTTATTGTATTACGCCTAAATGATCTACTTTCAACTTAAAAGTAAATTGAAATGAGATATTAATGAAGCTGTTAAAATAAGTTTTAGGATGATACTTATAATTTAATATTTCTAAAGTCCTTTGCTAAAGTAAGAGCAATTAATAAGTTTTAGGATGATACTTATAATTTAATATTTCTAAAGCCCTTTGCTAAAGTAAGAGCAATTACTAAAATAATTTAGTATGACTGATTGGTATTTGTAAATTTATTGGTTCATACCTAGAAAAGAAGTGATGGTTTTAAAGTGGGTGTACACTATGGAAATAACTCAGGTACTATGGTTGCACAGTACGTTTGCCATTTCGATCGGTCACGTAGTGTTTTTTACCAAAAAACAGCAAAGAAATGCCACTTAGTGTGATCATGAGGGCGAGCGCAACGTATGACATTAATGCCTGAGTTATATCCATACACTAAGTTATTTTAATTTAGAAGTTAATGAATTCAAATAATTTAATTTATTATTATTAGTATTTCAATTATGTTTTAATTTTTTTATTTCATATTATTCATTTTGTTAGAAAGTAGGGTTGTATTGTTTCCTATTGTATAGTGACAAGGAGTTAATGAAAAAAATAGGAAAAATGATGTTTTCACACTACTTTCTATATTTATCTATTCATTATTGCTTGTGGCAAAGCGATGGGTTTTGCTAAGAAGGGACTTTCCTCTTGAAAAAGTATATGCGCGGCACCTAGTTCCACCAAATATATTTGTAATTAGTAAAAATAGAAAACTAGAAAATTTGATAAAAATAAAATACAATTGCTAAAATAATAATCAACCTAAAGTAATGCAAGAAATTGTTGGTATTCATATTGAAAAGTTTCCTCTTCAGCAATGGCATCAAAAAATTGACGTGTCTAAAGCATACTACAAGTGTATGTGTCATTTAAAATAGTATAGAGCAAGCAAGAGTATCATATCCACAGAGAGGTTATTCAAAGGACCAAAATATGCAATCACTTATATTATCTAGGCAGTCAACAATACCTGGAACAATGACAAGAGCAATGATAAAATAACATTATAAAGATGTAATGACAATGGATTCTAGGCCTGGGGCTAATTGCAATGACTGGGTTCCCTAAGATATGTGTTACCCTTTTTCAAGGTATAACAACTCTACTCACATTAAACCTATGTCTATTTTTGTGATCACATATATTAATATAAAATGCATTAAGATTTGTGAAACCTAAAGAAAAAAGCCACAAAGGTGTGTATCTACTTTTGTGATTACACTGCCTAGGTCAATGAATCTACAAACTAATATTGAACTTCCACTTTCGCTCCAACGTTTAATATCTTAGACAAATAATCAATGGCCAGTTAATTGTAAGTATGAAAAATGAATTCAATAGATTGCAATAAAAAAATATCATCCAAACAAGCAATTTCAACTCATAATGGAAACTCATATTACATCCCAACACTAGAACAAGAAATCTAGCTACTCATGACCAAAGCAATAGAGAATAAGAAGAAGAAACTCCTCTTTGAAGATCCCATGAGCCTTTGTCATCTCAGATCCAAGGTCCTTGACCTCCAAATCGTTGCACTCCTCTTTCCTCTAGGTTTCTCACCCCTTTCTCCAAAAATTCTCTAGCTAAAGTTCCTTTTTATGATGTAGGGTTCATGTTTTAAAGCTAACTTATGCGCAAAGGTGCTGTGGCACCCAACTGTGGAACTAAACTTTGCTAGTGACATATGGGCACTGCAGTGTCCACCTCTCAACTTCTTCCTTCAATTAGGTGTTACGGTTATGACTTAGTGCTTCTGCTTCTTTTGGGCACTGTGGTGCCCATTGTTGAGCGTTGGAGCGCCCAACCCTCAAGAAAATTCAATGTTTTGGCTTAAAAGACCTGCAAATGATTCCAACAAATCCCAAGAATTAAATAAATGTAAAGGGTACTTAAATTTTTATATAAATGTATTTAAAACACCCAAAACACTCTAAAGTATCACACTTAAGCCTAGGAAAACATGTGGCATAAATAATCACATCAATACCTGCATTTTGATGATCAAGTTAGTTAGGCCCAATCTAAGAGTGTAATAAATGTAGAGTCAAAAGTGCTTTCATACTTACTGGAGGTGGTATTATGGAGAAGCAGAATGGCACACCTGTAATTGTTATAAATGAAGAGGGACAATTTTGTCTTTATGGCTAATTAGGTCATGGGCCGTGTGATTAAGTCAAACTGCTATTTGTTTGTTGGTGTAGGTTATATACATAAATGTTTGAAGAGGGGATCGTATTGATGAAGAGGAATTGGTGAAGTGTTTGATGGAAAGAGAGATTGTAAGTGCCCGTTTTGATGTGGTTGAGAATGAGCCTCATGTTCCTAAAGAGTTTTTTGTTTTGCACAATGTAATCCTTTTCCACATTCAGCTACATTCACTTCAAAATATTTATTGGGTATTTGTGAACTTGTGGCAAGGAATTTAAAAGCCTTCTCTTCTCAAATAAGCCCCTAATTACTCTAGTCATTACAAATTAAACCGATGCTCTTTATAGGTGTTGAGAAAAATAATATGATTAATGGTTTTAATGAGTTCACTGATGTTCTTAGAGTTAGGAAGAAAAAATGAAAAACAACTGAAGTATTGAAGCAATTCTTGAAAGAGCAAGCAGCATCAAGTAAGAAAGGAGTAATCAGAAGTGAAATAAAATAATAAAATAATAAAAAGTGGGTTAAAGCCAAACGTGAAAGGGTTGATTGGAAAATTAGTTTGGCATGTTTTAAAGTAGGAAGCCATCACCCACTTTGTTTGCAAAAGCAAAAACACCTCTAGAAACCTTTTTAACAAAAAATTTTAAAGATACTATTTTATTTGTGATGTGACTACCATCTGAATTGTCCAAGAGTATATTTGCAGTATTTATATGCAGCTTACAAAAACTAGAAGAACAACATAGTGTAAAGTTTGCAAATGGGATGAACAAACACTTTGAGCAGAAGAATTCAAATTCAAGAAGATAAATGTCTTTTCCAGCATTTGTCAACGTTTACAAACTTAGTCTACAACAAGCTATAAAGCATGCTGAAAAATTAATGATGATTTCCAACCACTATTGGCTTCAATTTTAAGTATAAAAGTTGCACCTACGGGAGATGAAGACAACGAGAAAATCTAGAGTATAATAATCGAGTTCCATAAGCATCCCAAGAGTTTTGCTCTGAGCTTACAACAAGTGAACCCCTTATACTCATTGAGCTACACTTGTATCATAGACATAGTGAGGGAGTTAAGAGCTTTCAAAAGCCTTCAAAACATAGCTTGTGTAAGGTCTTACTAGATTCACTCAAAAAAAAATCTAGTGTGTGATAGGTTACTAGGTGAGGGTTATAAAAGACTAAGTGCTTAAGCCTGTTTAGTGAGCTTAGCTAGGTTTTTGGGAAAAACCAAGTAAGAGTAGGTTAACCAGGGCTTGGTTGTAAAAGCTTGAAGCCTATACTTGTATTTTTAGTGATTACCCACATAGTGAAATTCCCTTACTTTGTGCTTGGGGAGTGGACATAGGATTTAACATTTGTTGGATCTAAACCACCATATATCCTAGTGCGATTCCTCCTTGTTCTCAACTCTTAATTATCCGGTTGGTCACAAATACTATGTTTTTGCTTAAGTAGCTCATTACGCTTAAGATTGTTTACTTACTTCTTTCAAAATTGGTTTTCAGTTAAAACTTGTATTTAAGCTTAATAACTTAAATATTACTTTAAGAATTAGATAAGCCTTTTGATTACCAAGCATTCATACTAAGTAATCTATATTTCTCTTTAAAACAATTTAGAAAAATGAGCAACTTGTTGTTTTGGTTAACCAAGTAAGAAAACCTTCTACTTGCTAAAAAAAGATTTAAGATATATAAGCACTCAATTCAATAACCTTTCTTAGGTATTCGTTGCTATTTGAACTAAGAATTGGTATCAGAGCTTTGGTCTCTATTTTCAAGTTTAACAGTCTAGAGAAAAGATCTTACTAGCAACATAAATCCAAGTAGCATGATAAAAGGACAATCTACCACTGGACCACCATTCTTCGGTGGTAACAACTACACTTACTAGAACGAAAGGATGGGAATCTTCATCCAATTTATGGACTATCTTGTGTGACGAGATATTGAGAATAGTCTTTACGAGCCCAACAAAATAATACATGGTGTGACTATATGAAAACCTAAAGAAGAATGGTCTGACCAAGATATTAAGTTGGTGGAAACAAATTCTAGAGCTATGAAACTCATATACTGTACAGTAAATACGAAAGAATATAGAAAAATCTCTCGATGTAAAATGGCAAAAAAGATATGAAAACATCAAATAACGTATGAGGGAACTACAGAGGTTTGAGAAACCAAGATCGACATGCTGGTTCATGACTATGAACTTTTCAAAGTGAAGGAAAATGAAAAGATAAAAGAGATGTTCAAAATGTTACCTCATCAATGATTTGGATGCTCTGGGGAAGTCCTACTCTAATAAGGACATAGTAAGAAAAGTACTTTGAGTGCTTACCAAACCTTGGCAGGAAAAGATAACATCCATTGAAGAAGAAAGAAACTTGAATGAAATGTCCTATGATGAGTTAAGAGGCAATCTAATTGGTTATGAAAACAACTTCAAGAAAGATGAAGCTAAAAGTTCAAATCAACCAAAAGGCATTGCACTTAAGGCTACTATTGATGCAGAAGTAACTAATGAAGGAAAAGAAAAAGGGTTTGCATTCATTAAAACAAATATACAAATTCTATAAGAAAAACACGTTCTTTTAGAAGAAGGGACAAGCTAAAGGTGATAACTCAAAAGATCAAGCCATTTGTTTTGAATATAAGAAGTCAGGACATGTCAAAGTTGACTGTCCTATCCTCAAGAAGAAATAATTTAAGGGAAAAAAAATCCATGATAACTAACTCAACTTGGAGTGAAGAAGATCAATCTAATTCATCTTGAAGTGACTTTAATGAGGAAGAACAGACTTCAAATCTTTGTCTTGTGTCGAATGATCAACCTGAAGAAGAGGTGTGCTTGACTCAAGATACAAAAAAGAATAGTGGTATTTTAATAGTGGCTGCTTAAGGCCCGACTGGTGATGCTATAAAGTTCTGCTTTCTTGAAAGAAAAAAGGGAGGAATGATGACTTTTGGTGACAATAAGAAGGGTAAAATAATTGGTATTGGAAAAATTCCTATAAACTCTTCTTTTATATGATGATGTTTATCTTGTAGATGGTTTGAAACATAATTTGCTTAACATTAGCCAACTGTGTGATAAAGGACATAAGTTTATGATAAGTGCTTATTTTGTAATGTTTTTATGTTGAGTTCTCTTGCATTTAATTGCTTTGTTCTTGAGTTTTTGGTGTTCTTAGTTTGTTTTATGTTTTGTAGGTGTTTTAAATTAGAAATTCAATTATAAGAAGTGATTCAAGTTAGGCATGCTTTGGAACAATGTGGAAGTAAGTCAATGTGGAAATAGGCTCAAAGTGCTTACTTATGGGTCAAAGTCAAAAGTTTCTGCCCCCATCGCCTATTCTTAGGCATTGTAGCAGTTAAAATCAAAAACAAAAAAAGTTCTATACTGAAGAGTTCAATGCTCCGATGCTTCGAGACAGCTCTGCAGTGCTTAAAAAATGTTTCCAGGCCACCTAGGGCTTAGAACTGTAGCACTGGCCAACCAGCACTGCAGCTCATTCTACATATCACCACGGTGCCATGGCGCCCATTAGCTAAGGCTGTGGTGACCAATATTGGAAATCCCAATAAGAAATTTAAGGCTGGGCACTACAGCGCCTAGGAGCTAAGGCCGCAGCGCCCGTGCGCTGATTCATATAAAAACATATAAGTCACTTCATTTAATATATTCTAACATTGGGGAACTTGGGAGAAAACTTAGAAGATAGGAGGAAAGCAAGAGGAAGAAGTGATTTCAAAGAAGATTTATTTGTGTGGAGTTCTTCAAAGAGTTTTTTTTTCATATTTTCTTCATTCTCTTTGTATTTTCTGAAGTTTTCAAGGATTTAAATGCTGTATTTGATTTATTTTATATTAGAAGGCTAAATCCCCTTGGTTGAGGCTGAATCTAATGCTTGGACATGATTTTGTGATTAAATTCATTGATAATGTTATTCAACTTCTCTTGAATGGTTGTTTATGTTCTTTTACTTGATTTGTTCATGATTATTGCTTGGTTTTTTTTGGGTTGCCAACTAAATGAGCTAGGTAATCATCTAAAGCTAGGATAAAGGACTGAATATGTAATATTTTGATTATGTTATTCACAAGTAGCATTTTGTAGTGATTAGGGACGTCCAAATCTTTCAGAACTATGATGTGAAGCATAACATAGGTTAAATAATCCAAGCGTTTGAGATTGTTGCTTAGATTAACCTATCTTTCTCATTGTAAAGCTTTCATTGGAGTAAATCTTGGAATTGTTTCCTAGGTGTTTAATGAATAGGGAGTAAGTAGGGAGAATTCTTCTATTTATTGAATAACTAAGGAAAGATTGAGATAACAGATCTTGTTGTTATCTACGGTTAGTAATTAGGATAGAAAGTTGGAAACATTGTCATGTTTATAATTATAATGCGTGATTGTCTATGATTACTTGCTATTGTCTAGTGGAGAATAATGAATCCTCAACCATATTTCTTTTGTGATTCTAATTTTGTTGTTGTTTGTTGTGTTCTTTGGTTATATTGCTATATTTACATTTATCTTTACTTTAAGTATCTTTGTCCTCATCAAAACCCTAATTTACCTTTCAAACATGGATTTATTAATTTCTTTGGTAATTAATCAACTAAACTCAATCCTTTGCGGGAAAATGACCCTTGCTCATAAAAACAAAGTACTTACCATTATACTACAAGGAGATATATTAATGAGTTTCCCATTTGGAAAGCAGTCAAATTGAAGCATTGTTGCTAAGGTTTTAAATTCTAATTAGGAACACACCAAATTTTAGCATCGTTACAGGGGTTTGTTCTTTTAGTTTCTTTCTTTCTTTCTTCCATTCAGGTGTATATCCAAAGAGGATATTGATTTGTGACTTGAAAGAATCAGAGAGTTTTGTACAAGTCAGAAGTTTGTAAGACATTTTTTTCCCATATGCACCACCCTATCTAACCTTCTGAGCTTGATTTTGAAGTTCATATTGCATCATCTTCATTTAAACCTTATGAGCAGACTGCAATGGAGGGAAATAACAAAACTTTGAAACATTTGGGAGCCTCACTCTTATATCAACAACTACTATGTATATAGTGTCCTAAACCTGAGGTAGCTTGTGAGCTCAAATTAAGACTAGTCCACCTTTACCAAAATTTCATCAGTTAGCAGGAGAGGACCTAAATAAGCACCTTAAGGAATTTGACGTAGTATGCTTAAGGATGAAGCCACCGAGTATATCAATTGAGCAAATTTAATTAAGGTCTTTCTCTTTCTCCTTAGCAGACTCAATTAAGGTCTACTACCTCCCATCAAGAACTATAAGTACTTGGACAGAAATGAAGGGTCTTTTCCTAGAGAGGTATTTTCCTGCATGTAAGGCTTCCTATATTAGGAGAGACATATGTGGAATCAGGCAGTTTAGTGGAGAATCACACCTGCAGATGCTAGACATCTCAAAGCAAATATAGCAGCTAACTATAGGTAGTTTAACACCACAAATAATATGCCTACCCAACAAGTGAGTGGAGCTTAAGCATTATATAGTGAGCAACATATAACTCAACTTGCTTCATTGGTTAGTAGGATGACAAAGGGAAATACATAACAAGTGCATCAATGTGGAATCTGTTACACACAAGGCCATTCAATGGACATGTACCCCTCATTACAAGAAGGTAACTCAGAACAGGTCAATGCCCTAGGGAATTTTCAAGGGCATTAGAAAAAATATTATCACTATTCAAGTACCTGTAATCCAGGGTGAAGAGATCACCCAAATTTTAGTTTTGGGGTAATCAGCTAGCTGTAACATAGTCAAGGCCACTAGGTTTTCAAGTATACCATAGTAACCATACTAAGTAAGACCACCAGTGGCTCCTCATACATCTGGAGCATCAATAGAGGATTTTGTGAAAACCTTTGCTTTTAGCACCATTTAGTTTCAGCAGAACTTTATACAATTTCAACAAGAAGCAAGGACATGTATCCAAAACATAGAAAACCATATGGGTCAATTAGCAACAACTATAAGTTGTTTGGAATCTCAAGTTCAAGAAAGTTACCCTCACAAATGGACAGAAACCCGAGGATAAATGCTACTACAGTTACTTTGAGAAGTGGTAGGGAGATCGAATGCCTAACTACTACACTACCATCAAAGATAAACCAAGATGAACCCTAGTTAACAATGAAGATAACCATATACCCCTTCTACCTACCCAAGAATCATCATCCACCAGCGTTGATCCAAAGCCATCACTTCTTACTCCATCATATGTGACAACTCCTCTATTTCCAAGTCGTTTTGCAAAGAACAAAAAGAAGGAACATGAGAAGGAGATAAGGGATACCTTCAGAAAAGTGGAAGTTACGTTACCTCTTCTTAAAGCCATCAAACAAGTACCCAGATTTGCTAAAGTTTTGAAGGAATTGTGTACTTCTAAAGGAAAACTCTAAGGAAATGAAAAAAACAATGTGGACAAGAACGTCTCAGCTATCCTTCAGAGAAAGCTTCCATCAAAGTGTAAGGATCCGAGAACATTCACAATACCTTACATAATCAGTCACACCAGGTTTGAACGTTCAATGTAAGATTTATGTCCTTCTTTATATATGAATCCCTAAATCTTAGCCTATTACAAGAAACTAGTGTAATAATACAATTGGATGATAGATTCAATGCCTATCTGAAATGAGTGGTTAAGGACGTTTTAGTGCAGGAAAATGAAATGTTTTTCTTGGTAGATTTTTATGTGCTTGACATGGAGGATAAGTCATCACCTAACCCCATGCCACTATTTTTGGAACGACCATTTTTGGTGACTTCTCGAGCAAAGATTGATACTCCTGCTAAAACTATCACACTGGAGTTTAATGGCGAGGAAATAAAATTTCCTATCTTCGAAGTAATGAAATATCCAACTGACTATAATTCTATTTTTGTAGTAGATATTGTGGATTATTTGTCCCAACAAAATCTAAATTCACATGGCTTGGAAGATTTGGAGATAGTTATTACCAACCATTTGGATGAGAAAGTCACCAAGGAATTGGTTGTGGGTGGTCAAGTTTATGAATTAGTGCCAAAAATTTCTGAAACTTTTAATGCCTATTTTATTGAGTTACTATTGACAAATGAAAAACTTCTTCCTTTAACTGTTCAAGCACCTAAATTGGAATTGAAGCCATTACCGGATCACCTAAAGTATATATTCCTAGTTGAAGATGACACATTACCGATAATAATAGCAAAGAGCTTCACTAAGCTTCAAAGAGGACAAGTAGAGCTTCATTAATCCCACTAAGCTTTAAAGGGATTAGCCCCTTAACATACATACACCAGATATGGTTGGAATATGAGGCCCAACTAAGTAGAGAGGCACAAACTGTCTGAACACTCTCACGATGTAGGTGGTTAAAAAAGAGATATTGAAGCTCCTTAATGTTAGGATTATATACCTACCATCTAGCAGTAAGTAGGTGAGTCTAGTATAAGTAGCACCTAAAAAATTAAGCATCACTGTAGTAATGAATGAGGACAATGACCATGTCCCCACCCGAGTACAAACCGGGTGTCATATTTGTATTAACTAGAAAGCTCAACTCAAAAAACAAGTAAAACCACTTCTTTCTCCCTTTTATTGATCAAATGCCTGAGCAGTTAGATGGTCATTCTAACTATTACTTTCTTAGTGGTTATTTGGGATATAACCAAATCATTATAGCTACAAAAGACAAAGAGAATACTACTTTCACATGCCCATTTGGCACATTTGCTTACAAGAGCATGCCATTTGGCCTTTGCAATACCCTTGCTACATTTTAGCGATGTATGGTGAGTATCTTCTCTGATTATTTTGAAAATATCATTGAGTCTTTATGGATTATTTTACTGTTTATGGAGATTCATTTGATATGTGCCTTGAAAATTTGTCACTTGTGCTTAAACGTTGCACATAGACTAATTTAGTGTTAAATTAGGAAAAATGCCATTTTATGCTTAATCAGTGGATAGTTTCAAGACATGTAATATCTACTAGAGTAATTGAGGTTGAAAAATCTAAGATAAACCTTGTTCGTGTGTGGGAAGTGCGTACTTTTCTTTGTCATACAAGGTTTTATCACAGGTTTATTAAAGACATCCCGTATTACATTACCCCCTATGCAAATTGTTGCAGAAAGAAGTGACATTTCTATTTGATGATAAATGCAAAGTTTCTTTTCCAAATTGAAGGAGAATTTGACTTTTACTCCAGTGATTCGACCAGCAGATTGGAATTTACCATTTAAGATCATGTGTGTTGCTAGCAACTATGCCATTGGAGCTGTGTTGAGCTAGAAGAGCACCTCACGCAATATATTATGCTTCCTGCATTAGGAATGACTCCTAACTAAACTATTTAGCAACTAAAAAGAACTCATTGCTATTATTTTTTGCCTTAGAAAAATTTAGATTATATCTATTAGGCACTAAAGTAACTATTTTCTCTAATTATGCATCCTTGTGGTATTTACTGACCAAGAAGGACTTTAAGCCGAGGTTAATAAGATAGGTACTCCTCTTACAAAAATTTAGCTTAGAAATCAAAGATAAGAAGAGGAGTGAGAACCTAGTAGTAGATCACCTAAGTTGGCTAGTACAGGATGAAGAAACATTACCACTACATGAACAATTTCTTGATGAACAACTATTCTCTATAAGTATGGTTATTCCATGGTATGCTGATATATCTTGCCACCAGAACAATACCACAAGACTTGACTAAAGCCCAAAGAGAGAAAGTAAAGAGTGATGCTAGGCACAACATATGAAATGATCCATATCTTTGGAAGTATTACTTAGATCAAGTGGTAAGAAGATGTGTTCTTGAATCTGAATTTCATTCTATACCAACTTTTTTCTACTTATATGCTTATGGAGGACACTTTAGAGCTAGGAGGACATGATAGCTCTTAAGATGTTAGACTGTGATTTTCACTAGCTCTCATTATTCAAGAACTCTTACAAATTTTGCAAGGTTTGTGATAAATGCCAAAGGACAGGTACCATAAGGCCTAGAAATCAAATTCCCTAAAACCCTATTTTAATTGTTGAAATCATTGATGTGTGGGGTGTTGATTTCATGAGACACTTCCCTCATTCCTTTAGAAACCTATATATAGTTCTTATAGTAGATTATGTTTCTAAATAGATAGAAGCTAAAGCCACCAAAACTGAGGATGCTAAATCTATTGTAAATTTTGTTAAGCCCCACAAACCAGTGGATAAGTATAAGTGTTTAACCAAGAGATCAAATCCATACTTGAGAAAACTGTCAACCAATCTAAGAAGGATTTGAGTTTGAGACTTGATGATGCATTATAGGCTTATAGAACTACTTTCAAGACACCCATTGGTATGTCAACCTATCATCTAGTCTATGGTAAGCCATGCCATCTACCTATTGAATTGGAGCATAAAGCTTATTAGGTGTTTAAACAATTTAATATGGAGTTGGATTCAGCAGGAACTCATAAAAAGTTTTAATTGCAAGAACTAGAGGAACTCAAAAATGAGTCCTATGAAAGTTCAAGAATTCACAAGGCAAAGACAAAGGTCTTTCATGACCAAAACATTTCTAGGAAACATTTCAATGTGGGATAAAAAGTAATTTTATATAATTCTCGCTTAAAATTGTTTCTTGGTAAGTTAAAGTCCCTCTGGATGAATCTATTTGTTGTTACTAATGTTTTTAATCATAGTGTAGTAGAGATTGAAAGCTCTAAGACAGTAAAGGTATTCAAAGTGAATGGGCATTGCTTGAAGCCCTACTTAGACTTACATTGAACACAATGTAAGAGCTAAGTGTAGGGGAGAGGTTTAGGTTTTGTGTGGACTTGTATGCTCTTTTTTTGCTCTTGGCATTGTGAACTAGCTATTGGCATGATAGTTATGTTTTCATGGAATCGAGTAAAATTTGAAAAATTTCCTATTAGTTCTTTGAGTACATGATGATTCTTGACCATCCTATCAAACCTTTAGTGCACTTATGCCTTAGACTTTATAATTCTAAAAAAAAAAAAATTGTATGTATACAAATATGAAAAAAATTTTACCTCAAGTTATCAATGAAAAGAAAATAAAGATAAGGTTATGCTTTGATTGTTTTATGTGCTTAGTAACTAGGTGCTCGCACCAAAAGTGAAGGGCAGTCATGTCAAATGACACTTAGATTATGAGTATGCAAGTGATTATGGTTTACTAAGTAACTGAGGTTTTGTACAAAAAGTATGAAATCCTCACATCAAAAGATGATCCACATCCTGGTACCAGCTATCAAAATGAAAAAGGAAGAGAACAAAAATAAAATAAGAGGCTTGTTTGAAATTGTTGCTTGTTTGCATATGGAATTCAAGATTTGCAAAGTCTAGGGTGCTCACACACACACCTGATTAGATGATTAATGAATGATAATTTATTCCTTGAAACCTTTGAAGGCATTTGAGACATTTCCTTAATCCTTTGATTATTGACTTATGGATTTGGTGAAATGCAAGTGTGAAGAGCTAGCAAGAGTGTATTGAATCCTTTGTGTTTAGTTTTTTATTTTATTTGTTGTTTTAGTTTGCTTAAGGATAAGCAAAGGTTAAGTGCAGGGAAATTTGATAAGTGCTTGTTTTTTCATGTTTTTATGTTGAATTCTCTTGCATTTAATTGCTTTCTTCTTGAGTTTTTGGTGTTCTTGGCTTTGTTTTATGTTTTGTAGATGTTTTGAAGTGAAAATTCAATTATGAGAAGAATTCATTCCAGTTAGGCGTACTTTGAAACAATGTGGAAATAGGCTCAAAATACTTATTTTTGGGTCAAAGTCAAAAGTTTCAGTGTCCAGTGCCCAATCTTGGGTGCAATAGCACTCAAAATCGAATAAACATAGTTCCAGACCTGAAAGTTTAGTGTTTTGGCACTCTGAGACAGTGCTGCAGCACCTAGAAAATGTTGCCAAGGCAACCAGGGCCTAGTGCTTTGGTGCTAGCCATTCAGTGTTGCAGCTCATGCTGAATATCATTAGGGCGCCATGGTGGCCACTAGCTAGGGCTGTGGCTCCTAAAGCTGGCATGCCCAATTTGAAATTTAGGGCTTAGTGCTACAGCGCTTAGGAACTAAGGCCGTAGCACCCGCGCATGCTAATTCATTTAAAAATATATCTCTCACTTCATTTAACATATTCTAACATTGGGGAAGTTGAGAGAAAACTTAGAAGAGATGAGTAGAGCAAGCATAAGGCTTAAGGGAGTGATTTCAGAGTAGATTTATCCATGTGGAGTTATTCGAAGAATTTTTTCTTCATCTTTTCTTCATTCTCTTTGTATTTTCTGAAGTTTTCATGGATTTAAATGTTGTATTTAATGATTTTATGATGTTAGAAGGCTAAATCCCCTTGGTTAAGGGTGAACTCAATGCCTCAAACATGATTTTGTGATTAAATTCATTGATAATGTTATTTAACTTCTCTTAAATGGTTGTTTATGTTCTTCTACTTAATTTATTCATGATTATTGCCTAGTATTGTTTGGTGGCCAACTAATTGAGCTAGGTAATATTCTAAAGCAAGGATAAAGGATTGAATACATAATAGTTTAATTCTCTTATTTATGAGTAGCATTTTGTAGTGGTTAGGGATGTCTAAATCCTTGAGAACTATGATGTAGAGCATAATATAGGTTAAATAATCCAAGCATTTGAGATTGTTATTTAGATTAACCTATATTTCTCATCTTAAAGCTTTTATTGGATTAAATCTAGGAAGTGTTTTCTAGGTTGTTCAATGAATAGGGGGTGAGTAGGGAGTGTTTTTCTATTTATCAAATAACTAAGGAAAGATTAAGATAATAGAGCTTGTTATTACCTACGGTTAGTAATCAGGATAGAGAGTATGTTTATGATTATAATGAGTGATTATCTATGATCACTTGCCAGTGTCCAATAGAGAAGAGTGAATCCTTAGCCATATTTCTCATCTTATTCTAATTTTGTTATTGTTTGTTGTGTTCTTTGGTTATATTGCTTATGTTTACATTTATCTTTACTTTAAGTACCTTTGTTCTAATCAAAACCCCTATTTACCTTTCAAATATCGATTTATTAATTTCTTTGGTAATTAATCAATTAAATCCAATCCTTTGTGGAAAAACAACCCTTGCTTATAAAAACAAAATACTTATCATTACACTGCAAGGAGATATATTAGTGTGTTTCCTACTTGGAAAGCAATTAAATTGAGGCATTGTTGCCTAGGTTTGAAGTTCTAATTAGGAACGCACCAAGTTATCTTTGGGACATCAAAATGCACTATCTTTAAGACTCATGATGATAACATTATTTAGTGGAATAAAGCAGGAAAATATGTATATTGTTCATTTAGAAGATATCTCATTAAAATCATTTGATTGTCTTGCATCCACTACTGATGAAATCTAGATATGGCATAAAAGGCTAGGCCATGGCAGCATTCTTTTGATTTATAAATTATAGAAATGGAATCTGATTATATGTTTGCATAAACTAAAATTTGAGAAATTTCATATTTGTGTTGCTTGTCAAAAAGGAAAGTAAACCAAATCATCTTTCAAAAGTAAAGATTATGCTTCTACAACAAAACCTTTTGATCTATTACATATAGACTTATTTGGCCCTACCAGAACTCAAAGCATGGGTGGAAAAGGATATGGCTTAGTCATTGTTGATGATTTCTCAATGTATAGCTGGGTTTTTTTTCTTAGCCCATAAAGATGAAAGTTTCTACACTTTTGAAAATATTTGTAAGAAAGTTCAAAATGAAAAATGAGATCCTATCAAAAACATCAAAAGTGATCATGGTCAAGAAATTGAAAACAAATCATTTGAAAATCTGTGTGAAAAACTTGGTATTGATCACAATTTTTCTGCTCTAAGAATTCCTCAAATGGAGTTATGGAAAGGAAAAATATAACATTTCTTGATATGAAAAGAACAACGATATGTGAGAATGAGCTTCCTCAAAATTTTCAACTGAAGCAATGAACACTGCTTATTATATCTTAAACAGATATTTGATAAGACTATTTTAAAGCAAACTCCTTATGAGTTGTGGAAAGGTAGAAAACCAAACATTAGTTACTTTCACACCATTGAATGCAAGTGTTTCATTATCAATAATGATAAAGATAACTTAGGAAAATTTGATGCTAAAATTGAGCAAGCAACAATCAGGGACTGATGATGAAGAAGAAATAAGTGAAGGGATGACCTTCAAATTATCTAAATCTAGATGAAGAAACAGAAGTCCAGGAGGAACTCTCTGGAAGACATGGGGATGTTGAATAGCATTTAAAGCCAACCTAAGACAATTTTATCAACCCAAGGCAACATTGATGAAGGTCAAAATGAACAAACAAAATGTCCTACAAGAGTACCTAGAGAATGGAGAAGAGCTCTAACATACCCCTCTGTGTATTGTAGATCCAGTATAAGGAGTCTAAACAAGGGCTTCATATAGAAGCATGAACCATATGGTTGTCATATCCCAAATAGAGCCTTAAAACATAAAAGAAGCACTAGAAAATGAGTCCTGGATCTTGGTTATGCAAGAAGAATTAAATCAATTCAAAAGAAACAAAGTCTATATCCTAGTTCCCACACCTATGCATCAATCAGTAATTGGCACAAAATGGGTGTTCAAAAATAAACTTGATGAAGCAAATAATTTAGTAAGAAATAAGGCAAGGATGGTTGCTCAAGGGTATAACTAGCAACAAGGTATGGACTATGAAGAAACTTTTACCCTTGTGGCTAGATTAGAATCCATTAAGATGTTACTTGCTTTTGTATGATACATAGGTTTTATAATATTTCAAATAGATGTTAAAAGTTCTATTCTAAATTGTTTCTTAAATGAAGAAGTTTATGTCAAGCAACCACCAGGATTTGAGCAAGCAAAATTTCCAAACCAAGTTTTTAAGTTAACCAAAGCTCTTTATGGACTAAAACAAGCACCTAGGACTTAGTATGAAAGATTGAGTACTTTTTTAATAGATCATGGATTTATTAGAGGAACAATTGACACTACTTTGTTCAATAAATCCACAAAGCACGATATTCTAATTGTTCAAATTTATGCGGATGATATTGTCTTTGGTTCAACTAATGAGCTATTTTGCAAGGAATTATCTAATTTAATGAAGAGTGAATTTGAATTGAGTATGATGGGTAAGACGTCATTCTTTCTTTGACTTCAAATCATACAATCTCAAGGAGGAATCTTCATCAACCAATCAAAATACACCAATGAGGTACTTAAGAAGTATGGCTTGGACAAAGTAAAACTAGCCAAAACTCCTATGGGTAGTTCATCCAAATTAGAAAAGGATGAGCAAAGTTAATTATTTGAACAAAAGGTCCATCGAGGTATACTTGGCTCTCTTTTATATTTAACTACAAGTAGACATGATATTTCATTTTGTGTATGCTTATATGCTAAATTCCAAGTTGATCTTAAAGAATCATACTTAGGTGTTGTTAAAAGAATTTTTAGGTATCTACTTGGGACACAAAGCTTAGGACTTTAGTATCCTATAAGTAATTACTATGATTTCTGTGCATATTCATATGCTAATCTTGACGCTAATTTTGAGTGATGTAGAATAGATTGGAAAAGCACTAGTAGAACCTGCCAGTTCTTAAGTCATTGCTTAATCTCTTGGCATAGCAGGAAACAAAACTTAGCTGCCCTCTACAGCTGAAGCTGGTAATTCTTGTTCTCAAATACTTTAGATGACACAACAACTAGAAGATTATGGATTAAGATTTAAAAAGATTCCAATAAAATGTGATAATACTAGTGCCATAAATCTCTCTATAAACCTCATCCAGTACTCTAGGACTAAGTACATAGAAATTAGACATCACTTCCTTGGAGATCTTGTAGGAGATATACAATAAGAATTTGTTGGCACTGATAATGAACTAGCTAATACCTTTACTAGACCCCTTAGTGAAGATAAGTTCTTAAATATCTGAAGAGAAATAAGGATGTCTAATCCTCTATAGAAAAATTAGGTTGCTCATCTATACTTGAATCTTGCTTGATCATCAATGGCATTCTTTTTGAAATAAATTTAAAATTCAGAAAATCATCTCAACCATCATGATTAGTTTTCTCTTGGAAAATGTAACTACTGTCAATTGCCTTTGTCACAACGTGACGACCGGTGAAAAGCTATCATTTTATGACTTTAGGGCATGTAAGGAAAAAACGCAGAGAAAATGAGAGTCACCACTAATTAATTAGAAGGATAATTGGGGTCCTTAAAAAAAAGAAAGGAAAACTGGCTCTCAGAACCAGAGGAAGGGTTCAGGAGTCTAATTACGTGTGGGAAAGGTGTTAGGCACCCCCACAACGTCCATCTCTAAGGATGGTTACCCTAAGCTGTTTGTGCTTAATAATTTTACTATATCTTAATTACCCATTTTATCAATAAAATAATAATGGAAAAAGATGGAGAAATAAATAACTAGACCTGCCTTACCAAGTAAGTGCCTACGTACCCCGAAAGGGATCAAGGTCAACGTAGTTCAGAATAGTTTGATTAAATTGGAAAAAGATAATAGGACATTTAGGGAAAATCAAATTTTCACTTAAAGCCTAAAAAATGAATTTTAAGATATTATGGAGAATATCCCTCTATTGAATACCAAGAAAAGATGATACTTTGGGAAAATAAAATTCCACTAAAAGTTCATGAGAATTGCGACATTGGGAAGGATAACCTCCACTGGATGCCTACGGGATTAAGACTTTTGGAGAAGATGAACTTCTACTGAAAGCCCCTTTGAATATTGGATCCTTGGGGCAAAAATAAAATTTATGAAAGTCATGTGGCAAAAATGAGATTTGTAAAAGAAATAGGATTAAAATACAAATTTTGAAAAATAAGGGGCCAAATCGTAATTACTAAAAATGGTGGGGGCCACATGCAATTTCTGGAAGTGATGGGGCAAAAAATGCAATTACTGAAAGATTGGGGGTCAAGATGAAATTATTGAAAGTATCAGGGTCCAAATAAAATTTTTAAAAGTATTAGAGCTATAATACCATTTTGGAAATGTTAAGGCTAGAAGGATGTTATTGAAGGTGTTTTAATTAAAATCTCATTATTTATAAGAGTATTAAATTTGCTTGAATTCTATTTTTTGAAAATGTTTGATTGGGCCATCGAAGCCATTTTGAAATTATTGGGCCTTGAACCCTCTTTTGTGAAAATAATTCCATTGGACCCTTGAAACCCTTTAAATTAATTTGAGTGGACCTTTGAAACCCCTTTTTTTGACATATTTTATGTGGGCCTTTGAAGCCCTCCTTTTTGGCAACAGGTAACTATTCCCTTAAAAAAAAAAGTTATAACTAATTAGGCTTTTGGAGATTACAAAAAATAAAACAAAGTAAAAATAAAAATAAAATAAAATAAGTAAAATGAAATGAAATAATAATAAGAAAAAATAACAACAATCATGTACCTTACTTTAACCAAATTGCAAAGACATAGGAAATATTGAAAGAATGACCATAGCCTTGAGGTCTCATACAAATCATGCACTAGGTTAATACCACACTTCGCATAATGTCCAAACGCTTTTAACATGGCTACCATATATCATTCTTAGCCTAAAATGCACATTCCCTTGTTATTTCAACCTAGTTTAAAAGTATGCTAGCAACACATCCTCTAAGAATAAAACAAAATTATATGCTGCAAGCACACTAGATTTGATGAACTGATAACATGTAAACAAACCTAGCAGAAATAATCCATTTAGCATACCTTCAGAATGCATAAACCCAAAAAGAACATTAAGCCTACGTTAATTTGACTTAAACCCACCATGGGAAGTAAGCATGCTTTGATCTATTCACTAAGTACCAATTTGAATCAGTTAGGGCTACCCTTGGCATGGTGACCAGCCTTAACATGTTACTAAGATCATTTTCATTGTAAAGCTAAC
>JASKGM010006603.1:0-10894 GCA_034509205.1 Ceratonia siliqua
ATTTATTAACAGGGAACACCAAACCGCTGGACCGACCACACCGAGTGACCCGACCAGGCCAGGCAACCCGACCAGACAGAGTAGAAGGTCCATCACACCGAACACAAGCATCGACAAATGAGATGGTGGGTGAGATAGTGAAATAATATTATTTATTTTTATAATTAAAAAATATTAATGAATAATTATAAAGTTAATAGAGAGTTACTTAGAATTTAAATTTTATTTATTTTTATTTTTAAAATAAAAATAATAATTAAAAAATAAATTATTAATGCATGTTTAGACACCAAAACTATTATATATAGCTTTATAACCATTTGATATCTTCGTTCCATAAAACCACCCCATATGATATGGGGTTTAACATATATCAGTACACTATATATATAATATCACCAATGGAACCACTTAATCATGAATAACTACTTTCTCCCAACTTATCGAATTCAATTTTTAAAAATATTGAAATTAGGTATACTTATACTTATAAAATTAGAGAATTTGTACTTTTCTACTCATATTTTTATTTGTTATTATAATATTTTTTTAATTTATTAATTATAATTTATAGCACATTATACACTTAACTATTATAATTTAGTCAAATTATACCCTTGTTTAATTAGGTATTAAATTTAATGAATTTTAATTTGACTTAATTATATTTTTTGTCCTTGTTATATAAAAAGTTTCAATTTAGTCATCTTATTTTAATTTAAACAATATTGTGCTCAAAGTTTCTTTAAAATTATAATTTGATCTCTCTATCTAACTCTCATTAAATCTTTTACGATGTGATCATTAAATATCTTACCTAGCCTAATTATTTTACACATATAATAATTATTTTACGCATCAACCAACAATTATTTTCACATCACACTTTTTACTCAATTCCATTTCATCTTTCCCCATATCAATTGTGTGTTGGCAGTCTCTTTTGCAAACACAATACACTATACTTAGAGCATAATGCAATCATTTCAATTAAGAAAAAATTAATGCATTGTTAATAAATTAAGAGTCAATAACAGGACAGTAACTAATTGTTTATGGACCTTTCATATAATTAAAAAATTATTATCAATTATTTAATAAATTGATATTATTATAAATTGATATTATAAATTGATAATTAAAACTCTAATTTTAATACATTGCAAATAGTATATTCTATTTAAAATGTCACAAACATATTAGTTCTAATTAAAATTTAATTTCATAAAATTATCAAACCAAAAGAATATTACTTAAAACTTCTTGAATTAAATTTTAATTCAATTGATCTATTTTTGTTTTTATTTTTTATTTTTAAAAAATGAAATGAATTATTTGCTACTTATTAAAAGTTTAAGTGATGAATTATTAAAATAAAAAAAACACATAGAACCATTTATTGAACAATGAAAAATAAGAAAATTATTTGCAAGTTTAATTAATATTGTTCTCAATTAATTAAGTAAATTATATATATAATAAATTTTTTTCTAAAGAATAATTTTATTTTTCTCTCCCCCCTTGATTGCTTCGTTGTTAAATAAATTTTTGTTCTTAAATTACTTTCATTTCTCTAATCCAACCAAAAATCCAATAGGACATAAAAGCTAAAAACAAAATAATTATAAAAAAAGTTGAATAGGGGCCAAAAGGAGACAAGAGGGGCCATGTATAAGGCTCAAAGATGAAATGAAATTACTAATAAAAAATGTAATATGAATATTATGGTTGATTAATGTATAAAATAATTTGTATAAGTGTAAAGCAATTAAGTTAGGTAAAATAGTTAGCTGTTACATCATCAAAAGTTTAACTGAGGTTATATGAAGACATTAAATTAAAATTTTAAAAAAATTGAGATAACATTGTTTAAATTAAAAATATAAGGACTAAATTAAATTTTGTTGTATAATAAGGAAACTAAAAGTGTAATTAAGTCTAATAAAACTATTAAATTTAACAAATAATTAAATAATAATGTGTAATTTAATTATGATAACTAAATTAATAAATTCTCTTCTAAAAGTCCACTAAAAATAATTGGGTGAATTGTGCATTTAACCACCAACAACTGCTTTATAAATATAAAAATGTGTTATTAGTAATTAGATGTCATCATAGTTGACTTTTGTTATCTACATCGGATTTTTCATAAAACAATTAGACAATTTTTTTCTGAACCGAACCTGCTTTTACTTTTAGAATTCAAGCCTAACATAGGCCTAAATGAAAAAATTTTATCAAAATTTAATACAAAAGTTCGAATACCAATTTAAAAAATTCCTTTCAATTAAGAAATTATAAAAATGACAACTTTTCAAAAAAATATTTTTAAAATTTTTACTTACTTTTTATTGATAACTGACTGGGTTCTTGTCAATTATGCTATTATTTATTTGTCTCTTATTAATATTGTGGCATTTTATCGACTTTGAAATCGGTGATCGGTTCCCCAAAAATCGAATCTCTTATCTTTTAGATAGTGGGTAATCCTGATATCATTTATACGATGGTGAGGACCCATACCTTAATACTTTTAAACATCAAAATATGTAAAAATTAAATAATATTTTTATATTAATATAAATAATTAATAAATAATTTTTAATATACTCTAACCTAATTAAGAATTCCTAACCTTTTGTTAAGCCTAACAACCGCAAGTTGGGCAAAATTTCTTAGAAGTCTAAAATATTAAAATTCAAATCATCTTTTATTTTTAGACAGACCTAGTTAGACAGAAATAGACTACTCAATCTGTGATCACATACTTGGCACGTGCAGTGTCAATTATGATTTGAACTAGCTAGCCTATGGTCATGACTAATAAAACATTGCCGAGATGAGTCACGTGAATGGTGGTCCCATATTTTTCACGTGGAAGAAAAAGCCAACTCAATAATAGTCTTAGGCCACTGTCATGTGCGAATCATCAAAACCTCGCGTCGAGGAGGTGGCCAAACTACTCTAATTTTGGCCCATGGATCCTAGGGTCCTTTACTATAGTGCCCATAAGTCATCCTAGTCATCTAGATGGAACATGACCTCATGCAATACTACACAATTCTTGAGTAGTTTTTAAGATTCTTGGTGTGGTGTCTTCAAACAACTGTAGTTCTTGGTTCTTATCTTATAACGTAACGGGTCAAGACTCAACATACTTGCATCTTGAAGATCTTGAGATTTGGGTTCACATTGGTGTTGGGTTTTATCACATTGTTGACGAGGTTCATATTGTTTCTCTTTTGATCTTGCCAGTTCTTTGCCAAACAATATTGTTTCTCTTTTGCAGGAGTTTGATGATGCCTTTCCCAAAGAGGTAACTCATGGCTTACCTCTAATTCAAGGGATTGAAAATCACATTGATTTCATACCCGGTGCATCAATTCCAAACCGGCTTGCCTATAGGAGTAATCCTAAGAAGACAAAGGAACTTCAGAGGCAAGTAGATTAATTGTTGGAGAAGGGATATGTGTGTGAAAGCATGAGTCCTTATGTGGTTCCGGTGCTGCTAGTTTTTAAGAAGGATGGGACATGGAGGATGTGCGTTGATTGCCAAGCCATCAACAACATAACGGTAAAGTATCTTCATCCCATTCCTAAACTCGATGATATGCTAGAGAAATTGCATTGTTATTGTGTTTTTACAAAAATTAATCTTAAAAGTGGATATCATTAGATTAGGATGAGAGAGAGAGAGATAAATGAAAAACTGTCTTTGAAACTAAATATGGTTCGTATTAGTGGTTAGTGATGCCTTTTGGTTTAACTAATGCTCCGAGCACATTTATGCGTTCGATGAACCATGTTTTGTGTACATTTATTGGTATATTTGTAGTTGTATATTTTGATAATATCCTAATTTATAGCAAAAACTTGGAAGAATATGTAGTGCATTTGAAATATGTTTTAGATGCGCTAAGAAAAAAAAAAGTTGTTTGCTAATCTCAAGAAATGCACCTTTTGCATTGATAAACTTGTGTTTCTTGGCTTTGTTGTTAGTGTTAAAGGAATTGAAGTGGATGAGGAAAACATGATGGCAATCCAAGACTAGTCAATGCCTACAACAATCAACCTTGAGGAGTTTCCACGACCATGGACTATGTCAATTATCTATTTTATTTTAAGATGAGTTAAGGTAGGGTTAAAATTGGCTTCTCTCTCTTTCTCTTTTGTCTTTTCACTCAGCCTTTTGCATCTTTAGTTGGTGGGATTTGGTTCCTAATTTTGGGAGCAGGACAGGGCACATGACTTCCCTAACAATGCTGTGATTCTTCTCCTTTTAATTCCCTTTGTTTTTTTATTATCTCTTTTATTATCTCTATTTTCTACTTTTTGATTCAAAATATTTTATATCATTTAAAATAAGATTGAAATAGTTTTATTTAAGCATTTTCAAAGATATTATATTTTAAAACGATGTTGAAATTTAATTTTCTCTTTAATGTCTTAAATAATTTCATAATAGTGCCTTATAATAGCACCAAAAGAAAAAAGTTAAAATTTCATACAACACTATTATAAAATATGGTGCCTTTATAGGTATAAAAAAATAATTTACTCAATAATATTTATATATTCATTTATAATAATATTTTTAAAGTACTCATAATATTTTTGAATAGTTAATATAATTTTTTTTTTATTTTTACACTACATAATAATTTATTTTTAAGAATATAATAATATTTGTACAATGGATATATTAATTAAGTTTATTTTTTAATTCAAATAAATATATATTTAAAATTTTAAAAAACCTTTGTACAAAACTACGAAAATAGTAGATAAGAGAAATGCCCGAAAGTAACTTTCCCTTTTAAAAAAGAAAAGTTATTTTCCACCTTAATAAAGTAAATTTGAGCGACATTTTTTATGACTAAGAAAACATTTTTTCTATTAAAAGCATTCTATCAAAACAAACACTAAAAACTAAGTTTAAAACTATTTTTATAAATTATCATTTTTTATAAAATAAAACAAACCTTAAACTATGTATTTTATAATTCAAAAATGTTATATTGGCAAATTTTATACTTACTAATTCACTCCACTTGTTCATATTATGCAACTCTATTAATATTATATGAAGTTACGGTCTCACACTCTCACTCATAGAACTTCTTATACCACATGGTGCAAGTTTGTCAAATGTTCGAGTGTAAGATTTGTGAAAGTGATATTTCTATTTATAATATTTAATTTGAATTAATTTATCCTAATGCCTAAACCGATTTTAGAGTAATATATTTAGATATGAAATATTTTAATGCTTAGGTCAGTTTGATTTATTAGAAATGATTTTTAAAATTTTTATTTATTTTTTAATTTTGTAATTATAAATTTCTTTGATTTTTAAAAGAATGAAAACTAAGTAAAATATATTTTAAGTTATATTTTTTTTGTTGAAAAATAATTTTTTATGAAAAGTATTGTTTTACAAAAAATACTTTTCTAAAAATTGAATTGATTTTTTGTTGTTTGGATAAAATGATGAAAATTATTTTCTATTGTTTGTTTCATTTTATGAAAATATTTTTTGTCATTCAAAACAAGATTGAGATAATTGATTTAGGTGTCTTCAATGATATTGTATTTTAGAATGATACTTTATGAGATTTATTTTTGTTTTTGTTACCTCAAATAATTTGAAAACAGTAATTTATAATGGTATAAAAAAATAAAATCTCATAAAGTACTATTATAAAATTCAGTACTTTTGTAAGTATCAAAAAGTAATTTACTCAATAAGATATATATATATATATATATATATATATATAATAATAATAATAATAATAATAATAATAATAATATTTTTAAAATACTTTATAAGAACTTTTGAATAGTTAATATATAACTTTTTATAACTTTTTCATTTTTAGAAGAAATAATAGTTTATTTTGAATAATATAATAAAATATTCTAAAAATAAATAAAACAAATATATTAATTATATTAATTACATTTATTTTTAAAATTTAAAATGATATACATTTAATTTAATTTAAGAAAAAACCTTACTCAAACTCACTAAAACAATTGCTAAGAGAGATGTTTGAAAAGAAAGTTTCCCTTTTAAATTGAATAACATTTTCAATTAAAAAGTATTTTCTTTTTCTATTAAAACATTTCTATTAAAATAAATATCAAAAAGTTAAAAATTATTTTTAGTTAAAACAAACAAACCGTTAATATTTATTTCAATCAATTACCACTACAAGTCGCCAACAGCATCCCTAATGGTTGCCATTCATAAGTGACCCTTGCTTGCCAATGCCATAACCACTATAAGAAGTCAAGCCCCATCTCTATGTTAAAATTATTTTATAGGCTTCCATTAATTACTGTTTATTTGATTTTATATAACGGGTTGATTATATGATCCAATATATTGATATATAAAGACAACTACGATAGGTACAAAATAATTATGTGATCAAGTTAATTATGGGTTGTATACACCTTCTTTAGACTATGTGGTTTGATAGTTATAACGTAGGTCAGAACCTATTAGAAGCCCGTAATGAGAGGGCCTGTTAGGTTATTTGTGTGATGACCTCTTCGCACCTAATGTAAATATATGTGTTATAACATATTTTAGTTGCCCCATTGAAAGCCGTCTATTGCTATTGGATATTAGAGGGAAAGATCCTAGACCATGAGACTCACTGCATTATGAGTCTTATCACAACTAGCAATTAAGGTATGTCTATTATCTATTGTTATAGTGTTTTAATTATCATACATTATTTAATATTTCTAACATGTGGTATAAGAGCTTGTAATATATGATTTTAGGATCCAATTTTGTGTTTTTGTATGCTCTTAATTTTTTAGCATATAGTCTTAATTAATATGAAATTTCATAAATTCAATTGAGAGCGTATCATCTAATTGAGATTTGATTTAGTAAGGCTTTTTTAATAGATATAAAATCAAATTCATTGATATATATAATTATAGCTTTTGGGATATGGCGTGGTGATAATTCTGTTTTTAAGATTTTTCGAGTTTCATTATAGAAGGGAAAATTTTTGAATTTTGATTCACTCTCAATGGTTGTTATTTTCGATTGGATTTCATGTATATTGTTTCTGTGACCCCAATGAACAAAACCCCTCAATTAGTTTATGAATTAATCAAGCATAATGGCCAAAAATTGGTTGGATTTTTGTGCGGTTTTTGGAGAGGAAAAGTTTCAATTTTTTTGCAAAATTACATCTTTATTAGCTTGGATTTCATGGGTTTTGGTTATTGGTCCTATTCTACATTCCCCCCTATGTTTTTACCATGAATTTCGCTGTTTTTTCGAGCTCCAACATGAGCTCTAATGGCTTCCGCTATGCTCAGAAGTTAGAGGATGCGAACCTACAGGCATGTATGTCTCGTGGAGCCCTCCCAAGGGCCCTTTTCTTTTACCATTTTTTGATACAATACTCTATTTTTTGTCTTGGTTTTAATGATATAATAAAGTTTATTTTTTGAGCACTTTGAATAATTTTTATAATTTTCTAATTTTTGTGCATAAATAAAAAATATTTATTTTCCATGTTTTTATGAATTTTTAAGCATGAAAATATTTTATGCACTATTTGTCAGCGTTTTGTGCTATTCAGTCTCCCTAGAAAGCTACACTTTAAATTAGTTTAAATAATATTATGTATAAGATTTAATTTGAAAAATTAAGTTGTATTAATTGTTATTTTTGAGAATGGAATAAATTGTCTGTTGAGGTGCCTAGTGAAATTGCATCTCATGGTTGACTAATTATTTGTGCATACCTATTGTTAATTATATGCTAAAATATTTTGATTATGGGCTTGAGATATCCCTGGCTTGGGAAATTTCTTTAAATTTTGTGAGTTTTACCACCAAAATGGTAGTTTACATTGATACTTGAAATTTTTTTAGCATTATTCAGGATTTTTTTTTGGTTATTGCATACATTTGTCTGCCCAAAGGGGGTTATTGTATGTTTTTAATTCAAAAATATGATGAAGCATGTTGTTATGAGAATGATATAGTTTTGAAAATTTAACTGCCCAAAGGGAATGAGCTTTTTAAGCATTTTGTACATTTTTTCCATTTGGCTTCATCAATTAAGAGGACCTACTACATGTTGCATATCTTACCCAAAGCGGGGTATACAATGATGTTCTTGGACTCCTTATTGTAACCTCTATGGTTAAACGTTATTAATTATATTGCCCATATGATCTAATGATAATTGCATTCATATTGTTTTCGAATAGTTTATTTTGCTGTGAAAAATAACATTGTCTCTATTGAAGTTCTAATTAGACCAAACTTCGAGAGATGGAAGCAAGATGTTGAGTTTGCACTAAGGATTGCTGTTTCATTTTTTTCCAAATTTTAATATGTTGTTTTTTTTTTGTGATGGTCATTGTGATATATATATATATATATATATATATATACATATATTTTTTTTTTTGCTGTTGTAAATATATGTTTTTTGTTTTTAAGTTCAAACTTGAGATTGCGATTTTTTTTTTGCATCTATGCCAATTTAAATTGACTATTAGAGGTACTTGGTGTGTAGTACTTTATTATGTGTGTTTTATGAACATGCTAATTTGTGTACTGGTTGGTTGGGTATTTAAGGTCATGAATTTGAGTTATATAAGTTTGTATGAAAATATTCTCACTAAAGTAGTTTTATTCATATTAAATTTGTAAGATTTATGTTGGGATAATTCTTGGTTATTGCATACAATCATCTACCAAAGGGGATTATTGTGTGTTTTAATTTAGCAATGGCATGGAAGCATATTCAGATTGGGAAGTAAGTTAATTTTGAACATTTATCTGCCCAAAGGGGATGCTTTTTAGAATTAATTATTTTTAGTTAGTTTCATGCATTTGGGAATACCTTGTATATTCTACATACTCTGCCCAAAGAGGAGATATGGTAATGAATTTTGGGATTTTGGTTTATGACTTATGATATTGAAAGCATTTATAATTTTTCCTATGACTGACATATTGTATTTTATGCGAGAACAACCTCTTTTGGTTCGAACAATAATACTGTTGTTGTTGAGAAATTAAATTACTCAAATTTTAAAGGATAGAAGAAAGACATAAAAGTTAGCCAGTAATATAGAAGTTTATCTAGACATAATTGTGTATCAATTCTTATTTTTAAGCTTTGACGTGGCTGAATTGGTTCATAGTTTTAAGCCTTAATTTACTAGCATATAGAATTACCTGTATATTTGCTATATTTAAATTACTAGCTACAATATTAATTAACGTTGACTAAGAATGAATTGGTTCTTTTTATAAGCATTGAAATACATATTTCGTTTAATTTCATTTAAAGTTTGAAATATGTTTTATATTAAGTTTGTTTAAAGCCTTATTTGTACCATTTTAAGAATTAAAAATAATGCTGAATGTTCGTGCTTTCCTAATTCTGTGTTTTTTGAGTAATATAACCAATTTTTGTTCGAGCAGTTAAATGCTTGAAATGTTTTATAAATTATATTATGCAATTAGTGTAACCCAAGTGGTAGAATGTTAGAATTTTTCTATTGTGAGCTGCCAATAATTAGAAGGTTTTTATGTCTTCTTCAAAACTGGCTAATTATGGATCCATTGGGAATGATGCTGAAATTCTAGTAAAATTTCTAGGAGTTGTTAGACTTCTTTTGGAGACTTCTTATGATAATAAAGTTGAATTTATGTTTAATTTCAATTTGATTGATTCTTTTATTGTAGTAGATTTTTGATTAAGGATGTGCTTGATGCTTGATAATTCATATGTTTTTATTGTTGAAAATATAGGGCCCTGTTTGGAATCATTTTCAAAAACAGTTTTATTGTTTTTTTGTTCTGCGAAAACAAAAAAACTCGTTTGGGTAACTGTTTTCGTCAGTTGTTTTTAAAAACTGTTTTCTGAAAACAGTAACTAGAAAACAAAAAAACAAAAATAATTTTTTTGTGTTTTGGCTTGTTTTTGTCATCTGTTTTCTAAAAAACACGAAAAAACACTGATGAAAAATATTTTTATCCAAACAAGTTTTTTGTTTTTTTATTCTCTAAAACTATTTTTTAGAGTTGTTTTCAAAAACTATTCTTAAAAACAATAAAACAAAAACCGTTCCAAACAGCCCTTAGGTCTTTTGGCTCTTTTTAATGCATTTGGTTAGTGGGAGTATTTTCCTTATGGCTATTTTTGCTTTATTGACCCTATTGGTAACATAATTAATGTATGACATCACATGTTTGGTTTTCTAATTGATTTGGTACATTTGTTGATTTATATTTGTTATATGGTTGAGTGTACCTATTGTGAAAAATTATAAATTATGTCATGATTTCTAGTGATGTAGAGACTCTATGTTGGTATCATGCATGACATTTGATGAGTGTGCGAAAGTGCACTCTACAAGCCTTATTGTTGAGCTAAATGTGCTATAAAAGAAGGAAAATCATTGAACTTAATATGTTTTCTTATATTTGGCTCCCATTCTCTATTATCAACTCTTAAGCAAACTTATGCTTCAATTTCAAGGTCCCAAGTGAAGAAATATAACTCAAGTCAGAAGCCCTGGTGCTGTGGCCTTGAAACCCAGTGCCGTAGCGCTCAAAATATGAAATTTCGTCAAGTCAGAGGACTTGGTGCCGCGGCTTCCACAAGTCAGTGAAGCCGGAGCTGCAGCTCAAGTTCTTGCCGCTGTGGCCCCCGAACAGTAATCAACAAAGTGATTTCCAGGGCTCAGCGCTGCAGCGCTCGTGCATGACCTGTCATTAAAAACCCGCGATTTTACATCAGAAAGGAGATTTTTGTGTGGGGAAAAAGGGTGCTCTTGGTCTGGAGATTGAGGAGGACGAAGAGGAGGCTCATTCCAAGTTGAAAGGCTTG
>JASKGM010006604.1:0-10894 GCA_034509205.1 Ceratonia siliqua
TTTTATAGATAAAATGGTTAATTAAGATATAGTAAAATTATTAAGTACACACAATTTAGGGTAACTGTCCTCAGAGATGGACGTTGTAGGTTGCCTAACACCTTCGCTACGCGTAATTAGACTCTTGAACCCTTCCTCTGGTTCCGAAGTCCAGTTTTCATTCTTTTTTCTTCTAAGGATTCCAATTATCCTTTTAATTAATTGATGGCTACTCTCATTTTTTATACATTTTCTGTTACGCGCTTAAAAGTCATAAAGCGATGGCTTTTCACCGGCCGTTACGTTGTGACACTACACATGAAAAAGTACATAAAGTTCATATTTTCTTAATTTTTTTAATTAATTGAATTTTAATTATCTTTTTAATAATATTTTGTTTTTAATTTTTGTTATCTTCAATTATAATTTGGTTATCTCTAAAAGGTGATTATGAGTTTTCTTTCTTCAATTAATTACTTTGTAAAGTAAAATATTCTCACATTTTTATAAATATTTTAATTATATAGTTCTCCTTTATAAATTAAAAATATATCGCAACTAAACTGATTTAAAATAATAACGTTAAGTTAATTATTATCTTTTAATTAAAAATTTATTTATTATTTAATATGATTAAAATATTATTTTTCTTTATTTTTCTATTTTCCTTTATGAAAAGAGACAATTTCATTACCCAACCTTTCCTAGTGCCACCTGCCATTAAATTCATGAGTGGGTTGAGGTGTTTAGTGAGAAGGTGCAATAGTGGGATTATTTTTTTTATTATTATTCATTTGTAACTTAAAAAATTTTATAAAAAATACAAAATCATTTCAAAAAATTCTAAAAAAAATTCATAATATAAAAATTAATTAATTGATTTAAGAAAAAATTTAAAAAATATATAAAAAATATAAAAACTCCCCAGTGGGCGGTAGGGGAGCAACTCCCTTAAGTAAATGTCTTTAACACCCCTATTCAATATAAACATTTTCATCACATCAATGACGTCATTAAAAGTTTCAAACACTTCATTCAAAGAATATATCAGATGATACTAGCATTGGAGGGAAGGTCTGTTTATACATGTCAACAACCATTTGAACATAACAATATGGGAGATTCTGAGTAGCCTCCACCCTTAGATTTTTATTGACTTAGGAGTAGCCGTTTGATGCATTGCTATTTTTCTTTTTACCCAACTGTATACCTAGCTGTGCAAAGCAAGAGTACAGCTACTCATTTGTATTGTAACAATGGCCTAACAATATTTCTTAGGATCTACTTTGTCAATAATATATTATTTAGAGAAAAATACTGTCTATGTCTTTGAGAAATGTTTTAATTACATTCACATTTCTTCTATTTTGAAAACATACAATTTTATTCCCCTCTAACCTAACTCTATTAAAAATATTATTAAATTTCTTTTAAAAAAATTAATAATAAAGTTACCTGTACCACTCTCTCTCATACCCACAAGATCCTAGCTTAACACAACAAAAAGAGGAGTGGCATACAAAGAAGAAGAATGAGAAAATGTTACTTTTTTTTTTTGTTTTGTTTTAAGAATAAAAAGATTATTTTTTTGTTTAAAAGCATAATTATTTAAAAAAACTTTTTTGTTTTTTTTAAAAGTATCATTGGTTGAAAAATATTTTTTTGTTTTAAAAATATTTTCCTTTTTTACTTTAAACATATCATTAGTTGAAATTTTTTTTAAAATATAATTAGTTAAAAAAATTACTTTTTTCTATTTCAAAAATATTGAAAAGTTTTTTTTTGTTTTAAGAATATCATGACTTGAAAAAAAATTTATTTTTGGTTTTAGAAATATCATTACTTGAAATTTGTTTCTGCTTTGAATATATAATTACTTCAAATTTTTCTTTTTTTTTTGTTTTGAAAAATATTACTTGAAATTTTTTTAAAAAATATATATTTGAAAAAATTTTCTTTTTTTATAGTTATGATCATATTAAAATCTTAATTTTGGTTCATGTCTATTATTTATAGATTATTTATTAGATTTTTTAATATTATATACTTATTTATATTTAATTATATTTTTATGTTACATATATAATTTATATAATTATATTCTTTTTATATTATTTATTCTAAGAATTTCAATAATATTTATTTTATTAAATATTTTTATATTTATATTAATTAGAGGAATGAACTACAACCTGGAGGTTTAGATTAAAGATCATTTTATTCGTGTTATCCTCTACTATACAAAACAAATTACAATGTCAGTGGAAAGTAAAAAAAATAAAAAATAGTATTTTGGTCATATTAAAAAAGTTAAACCTTTAATCAAAAAATAACAGTTAATTTTAACGGAAGTTTCTTTTTTTATTTTAATTATAACTTGTTTCTAATTTATAAGGAGGTGGGGTGTATATTTTTAAAATAAAAAGAATGAGTGTGTAATTAAAATATTTCTTAAGAAAAAAATAATGTTTTACTCTATTATTTATTATTGTATATTATGTTAAAAGTGTGATGGTTGTCAAAAGACATCATAGTAGCTGCAAATAGTAAATAAGGATCATGCATCGGTAACTAATCAAAGTTGAAAAACTAAAGAACCTGTGAAATGTATTTTAAAGAAGTTTAGGTTAAAAGAAAAAGAATAAATAATTCCACTTATGATATTCTCTGCAAATAATTGACTATTGAAAGTGTATTATAAAGGACTGAAATCATGAATGGGCGAAAATCAACAATTTATTTACACATAATGAGAAATGAATTGAATAATTGATTTAATAACATATTGTTTGTGGATTCAAAATCTTTATTCAACATCAATTCATTTAAAAAATATAAATCGCTAATATTATACAATAATATGCATATTATACAGACATATATAAATAACATTAACAAGCGAAATTTATTAAAACTTTATCTTTCTATTACTATATTTTTTCCGTTAATGTTTTAAAAAATTAAGACACTGTAGTTTATAATTTTTTTGTTGTTGAAAAATAATAAATACCAGTATATTAGAATATTAAAAGTAAATAAAACTCTTTTGAACTTGGCTCTATATATGTGTCATTTACCCTATAAATTTAGTATAGTTTTTTACCCCTTAATCTATTGGGTTGCACAAATTACACATATACTTTTCAAAGAGTTAATTTCATTAACATATTTTCAGAAGTATTATATTTTAATATGGTACTTTATGAGATATAATATATTTTTCTAATATCATGATGAGGTACTATACTAAATCATTTGAGATACCATTTTAAAATTATATAAGACCAAAAAAGAAAAAAATAATTAAATATTATGCTTCTACCCAATACGCCCCACAACCTTTAATTTTGACATCGATTAGCATGGATAAAGATTCACCACTGAATATATATCAATAAGCATACAACCTATTTGTATATTACTTTCTTTAATTTGCATGAGTTTACAAGTGATGTTCAAGTAATATAAAAGTGATAAATTTCAATTCTCAAATTCATCAACGAAGTCAAAACATAAAAGTGAAGTAGAAAATTCAAGACATATCATTTTCTAATGTTCATCAACTGGTAATATTTGTTCCTTCTTCCCAACAGGTCTTACAACCTTTAATTTGTATCGATTAGTGTGGAAAATGATTCACTACTAAAGATATATCTATAAGCGAACAACATATTTTGTATATTATTTTCTTTAATTTTCATATAATGTGTTATTTTACAAGTGATGTGAAAAATCTAAGTAATATAGAAGTGATAAATTTCAATTCTCAACAAAATCTACCCAAAACATAAATGTGATGTGGAAAATTCAAGACATTTTCTTTCACTCTCATTTTCTAATGTCCAAAACCTGGAAATTATTATTCCTTCAACCCAACAAGTCCTCCAACCTTTGATTTTGTCATCGATTAGCTTGGACAAGGATTCACCATTGACAATACATCTATAAACATACAACCTATTTGTATATTAAATTCTTTAATTTTCATACAATGCATCAGTTTACAAGTGATGTGAAAAATTCAAGTAATATAAAAGTGATAAATTTCAATTCTTAACAAAGTCTACTCGAAAATAAAATGTGATGTGAAAAATTCTAGACATTTGCTTTCACTATCATTTTCTAATGTCCAAAAGTTGGCAATGATTGTTTTTTCTACCTAACAGTTCCAACAACCTTTAATTTTGACAATGATTAGCATGGACAAAGATTCATCATTGAAGATATATCTATAAACCTACAACCTATTTGTATATTATTTTCTTTAAATTTCATACAATCATCAATTTACAAGGGACGTGAAAAATTCAAGTAATATACAAGTGATAAATTTTAATTCCCAATGAAGTCTACCCAAAACATAAATGTGATATAGAAAATTCAAGACATTTTCCTTGTTTTCTGATGTCCAAAACCCAACAATTATTGTTCTTTCTATCCAACAAGTCCCCCAACCTTTAATTTTGACATTGGCTTGTGTGGACGAGATTCAGTCAGAGAACTACAATTTATTTCTCCACATAATTCAGCCATCTTCTTTTTATGGATTTGAAGTTGTTCCTTCCCTAAATCAACAAAGGTTTTATTGGATTTATGATGAGATCTCATGTGTGCCGTGTTTGTAAGATATTATAAGAAAAAAGATTATAAATCTACAAACGTTCATGGGGATTAATCGATCATCCACTACGGCACTCCTAATTGGTCACTTTACAACTTATGCAGTAATTAATTACCATTGTTTTGAAATATGATACATACGTTAATTTATATTTTAAATTGAAAAATTAATTAATTAATAATTTAATTTTTCTTATTCCATTACTCTTTATAAATAGAATATATGATTAGTCATTTTAGAGTGGTTGAAGGAGTAATTAAGGGTATTCATTCATGAGTTGGGTTGGTTTGGGTTTAGAATCAACTCAAACTTAATTTAAAAATTTTGTTATACTCTACAACTTAAACTAACCCAAGTCACAAGACTTATGACCTGACCAATCTAACCCATGAAAATTCAATTTAAGTTGGGTTACTTTCTCGGTTTAAGACAAAGTTATTAAAAAATTCTCAAAATAAGAATATTATAAACATTTAAATAACAAAAACAAATATAAATAAGTTTATACTTCTAAAATAAATAAATAAACATATGACAATAAAAATCTCAACTACAATAATGTTAAAAAATGTTTAAGAGCAAACTAATTATTCATCATTCTTGTATTTCACTAAAAAAAAAAAAAAAGACTAAATGGCTATTTGATAGAAAAGCTCTTCTTTGTAAAATCCAAAAATTCATCTAATGAATTCGTTCTACTACCTGTATTAACAAACCAGAAAAAATAAACTTATATTAGTCATAAACTCTAATTTTATGTGATATCTTTTACATATAATATTTATTATAATAATAATAAATAATTGATTTGGGTTGGGTTAGATTGGTTTATTATTTTTACTAACCCAAACCCAACCCAACCAATATTTATTAAAAAATTCCAAGCCAACCAAACCCATATAAAAATTTAAACCAACCTAGTCCATCGGTTTAGTTTGAGTTAATCAGTTTAATCGAGTTGATTTAGATTTGGAACAGCCCTAGGAGTAATTATTGATAGAGTGAAAAATTCAATGGGCAATATAAGAATTCCACTAATTTGGTCTATTGGTGAATCTAATTCTAAAATAATAATAATTTTTTATTCTTTATAAATAGAAGACATGGTTAGATTTTTAAATTAGTTGATGTTGTGATTAGTGATAAAATAAAAAATTCAAGAATAAATATAATTACATAATAAGTTTTTAAAATAAAAAGATAGAGCCAAATTAACATATAATTTTTATTTTATTTACATTTCTTTTTCCATGGAATATGTTATTTATATTCAGTTATATTCATATTTGTATACGATTCAAATCATTGATAAAAATTAAAATAAAATAAAATAAAAAAGAGATGTTATATATGTGCAAAATTAGAGACCAGAATTTACTCATCTGTCAACTCATCCTCTGATCACATAGAGGTAAAAATATCACTAGTAAGAATTAAGAAGAATAATATGTACCTTTTTTCAAAAAAAATTTCCGAATTGGTTGTATTATTAATTATCATAAACTTAAATATAAGATTTAATAATAATAGTAAAAGAATATTAACAAATTTGGTACATAGAAACCTTCAATTAAAATTTTTCTTGATGATAAAATAATAATTAATGCACTGCTTGTTTTTCCCTAGGTTTTTTATATTCTTTTTCTAAATTTTCTTTTAGCCCTTTTATTTGTTCACCAAGATAAAGACAAATGCCTTTTTTTTCCTATTATTTTATTTATTTATATCTTTTAGGGTCAACATTAAATTTGTATGATCTTAGCCATGTTGTTTTTAAGCTGAACCATTGACCCACACGGCCCAAAACAGTTGGGTTGTAAACCTTATAAAAAAATTAAAATTTGAAGTCTCACCTATATTAATAATAATATTTTCACACTATATTTTTACACCCTCTCAATCTCCTATATTTTATTCTTATTTTTTCTTACATGGCAGTACTTTCCCCATTTCACCTTCCCTCTCACTCTCTTCCCCAAATCCCCAATTTTGCACAGTAGTTCTCAACTTCCTTCCTTCAGCATCTTTGTTTATGTAACTTCCATCTTATACCGAAGTACTGATACAAGCTCAGTCCCAAAACCTTATTTGGCCTTTGAGTCCTTCTCGTGCCCTCGACCCCCTAAGGGAAAAGGCATAAGTAGGAATCAGTGGAAAGGAAGAATATGTAGTTGTCGGAGATGCTTTGTACTCTCTTTGCTCTGAAAAGGCCATTGACTTCTATCTTCTACGATGAAGAACACTGTTAACCAGAAATGAAGACTGATCGGGAATGGAGAAATGGGAAGAGTGAGTGGAAATGGAGAAATAGGGAAGACCATTTGTTGAAGAGAGTGAGAGGGAAGGAGAAAATTTGAGGAAGTATGATTTGCCTGCCGCCTAAGAAAAATAAGACTAAAAAATATGGGGGAAGGGTGTGGGAATATCATAATTGTGTTTATATAGGAATTGTTTGTTTAAACTTATTAAAAAATGTCTTTTTTTTTGTTGAGAAAAATGTCTTTTTTAAAAGGAGAAATTGTTATGTTTAGATGTAGTAATTGAAAAGGACTTTTAAATAAAAAAAGATGTTTTTATTGAAAATGATATCTAACCGATTTTTTTATAGTGTTTAGATAAAAAATGATATTTAATATAAAATTTGGATATTATAATTTTTATTAAAATTAAAATTAGAAAATAAAAAAATTTTAGTTAATTATTATTATGAAGTTTAAAATTATGAAAATATATTTTGAAATACCACAACTTGAGAGTGAAAATATTTTTTTGGTTTAAATATTGTCCTAAAATAAATTAAGAAAAATTTTAAATGTAATTGCAAGAAAATTTTAAAATTAGTACCATAATATATTGTGAGTTATCTTAAAAATCTTGAGGAAAAAAAATATTGGGACCTTATTTCTTAGTAAAGCTACGTGGCCTCTCAAAGAAGCCACCAAGGTTGGGAGTCTAGAAAAATTTGTAATAGAAGTGGGTGGCAGAAAATTGAAAATAGGAAATGGGTTGTCTTCTTCCTCACACTATCGATCAATGCATCGGTTGTCTTCTTCCTCCCACTGCCAATCAATGTATGACTCTATTATTGTTCCTTCAAGCTCAAACCCAGTTGATTTTCTCCACTTCTTCACCTGCTTCCTTCACAAAACCTTCTCATTTTCACCCCCTCTTCCATTATTCAATTTTCGTTTTGAAAAATACCCTAAGAAAATTCCTCTTGTGTAGTTGGTTGAGTTTTCAAGCGAAAATTTCTTGGGACGTGACAAATAGTGTTCAATATGGCCATTGTTATCTAATAACAAGAGTTGGGAGGATTACAATCTGGAATTGATTAACAAATCAGACCAAGGGATTGCAATGTTCATCGCAAGGAAGAAAGGTCTTTGTTCATCTTGTCGACTGTATTGAAGAAGTAGATGGAAATGTAGAAGAAAAGGGTACATGGGTACATGGGTTTGGGGTAAAGTTGGATTATTAATTTTGTCTCTCCTTTAACTTTTTCTCCTTATATGGAGAAGTTAAAATAAGTCTATTGGACTTGTACTAAGGCTTAATAAGCTTTTAGGTGATAATAGTCTTAGCTTCTAACATAAGTTCACCATTAAAAAATGTTAAATAATGACTTTAGCCTATAAATGAAGTTTAGATTTAGCCATCCTTCAAAATCTAGCTTATGGGGTGAGGGATCTAGCACACTTATATCCTTTACTTAACCAACCTATATGGATGATGTGAGACTTTTTCTAAGGCCTATGTGGTTTGACTTTCTACACTCCCCCTCATGTGGTATGGAATTACCTCCATCTAAGTGTGCACATATGACTCCTAGGGCGAATTATCTCCATCCAAGTGTGCACATTTAACTCCCTGGGTGACTAACCTCTGATCGAGATACTGTTCTAATACCATATTAAATTTGGGATATAGTACGTCGACCTAACCATCCTCCAAAAATTAACTCACGGGGTGAAGGATGTTATACACTTATATCCTTTACTCAACTAGCCTACCCAAGCGATGTGAGATTTTTTTTAGAGTTTGTGCAGTTTGACTTCCAATAGACCAGGTTGTTAAATTAAAGACATAAACTTGGCTTCCATTTGTCCCCACCATGTCCAAGGACAAAGGAAGCCATGAGAGTAAATAGTTACGAAGTATCAACATTTAATATGAAAAATATTATTTGTATACCTCCTTTTGCTACACCTCTCCTATACCTTAACTTTTAATCATTAATATATTCTAAAATAATAATAATAATATATGATAGATAATAATAAAATAATATATGTAAAAGTCAGTATAAGAGTAATATAAAAAATAATGTAAAAATACTATTACTCATGAATCTTCAAAATCCTTGCACCCTTTATATAATTTTCACATGAAATTAATTGCTCGGTTTCCACAGCACTATCTTAATTGCTCGGTTTCCTCTATTCCCATTCTATCCCAGATTAATGGGTATTTGTGCATCATCTCAATTCACAAGCAAAGGTGGAAACTTTTTGTAGGAAACTAAAGTGAACAAAACTCAGTTGGATGGAAGGTTACAGGTTACTGCAGTTCTAGGAGCATATAAATGCAGGGGCATGTCCTGTCCCAGAACCCAAACTGCTTCATCTGCTGCTCAGAGTCTACGTACATTGGCTCACTAATGCCTCATTTGGCACCCACTGAGGGACCTTCAATTGGATCGTTTCTACTTCCTCTTGCCAATCTCTATATCCCATATACCACTTTCTCTGCAGGATTTGTGTGAACTGGCTATTAAGGTTAATCTTGCTCTTGCTCATTCTGAAGCTACTAACTCAGTCCTAAAATCCATTTTGTCATAAATATTCTCATTAAATTTCAGAGATTTGAAAGAAGTACTAATTGAGTACTTAGATCAAGACTTTAGAGATAACAAATCTCTTGACAAGTCAAGTTTTAAGTTGAAATGATTATTGACGTAATTTTAAAATATTATAATATTCTTTGTAATGTATGATAAATTTGTATTTTATTTATATTTCAAGCTTAAAGGTAATTTTGTGTACTCATAACTTTGGAGACATTCGTATATGAAAAAATTTCTTTTTATTGCTAATTTTTTCTTTATGGTTAAATCTTATTTGCTGCTTTGGACAGCAATTAAGTTGGTTATATTATTAAAGGTTGAGTTTAAAATCAATTGGAACTAAATTAATTAAATAAAAAATCTTATTAAACTTTGTAATGAGTATGCTGGTACTCTCATAGGCTTGGCAAATGGCAACTAGCTTTTTAATATAGTGCTAATTATGAGGTTTTTTTTTTTAATTTGAAAAGGTTTTATATAAAAAAATTTAAAACTCGGTCAAAGTATGATATAAAAAAATAATGGTGTATTATATTTCATTACAAGCGAGATAAGTTGGGAGTTACTATTAAACATTCTTCATTAGATTTATGGACCAATTACATTCTTCAATGTAATGCCTATAACTTTTGCTATTATAATTATGATCTATACTCGTAATATATATTTTTTAAATTTAACATTAGATAGAATATTATGATTTGAATATTCCGAATTGATCCCTTAGTTTCCTTCATTCAATGCTTGTGTCAACTTAGTTGTTTATTTTTTCTGCATGTTATTTTTATACCATTAAATTTACATCATTTTTATATTTTTTATATGTAATATTTTCTTATAAAAAATATTTACCCTAATTATTATTTTATAAAAAATAGAAAAGTAGGTATATAAAGATATTAGTAATGTGAAACTAATAATATAAAAACTTCATTTCTAGGTTTAAATATTGCCAACCATTTGAATACAAAGCGACTAATATCTCATATTAAGTGTGCACGGTTGGGTTTCAAGCCAAACCAAATACTGAATCCACCGAACTGACCAAACATAAACTGTTTGGTTCAGTTGTTTGGAACTTTGGGGTTAAAACTGTTACTTAGCAGTTTGGTTCGGTTCGGGTGGTCAGTTTTGGCTCTAATGAATGGGTGCACAAAAGAAACCATGGCTTTGTGTGAGAAAGTATAAAGAAAATTTGTTTTCCTTCTTGTGTAAAACACACAAAATTATAAAAGAACTACCAGTCAAAACCAGAAATTTTCCACTGCATAAAACATGAACTGGAAATGGAAATATAAATCAATAATTCAGATTCAGCAAAGAGGAACCATAATATGACAGCACGGTTGACGACACACTCGTAACCAAAATCAAAACCAAAACTTAACTAAAATTAACCCAAATCAGAACAACAAATTAGGAGATAGTAGTTGTAAATAAGAGCAATCAGA
>JASKGM010006605.1:0-10893 GCA_034509205.1 Ceratonia siliqua
AGAAAATATTTTTAATCCCTGTACCAAACACAGGAAACTAAGATTCCCAATTAGTGATTTCCAGGAAAGTTTAAAGAATCCTGATACCAAACGCCCCCTAAATTTAAGCAAGCAATGCTTGTCTTCCAAATTTATTGTGCAAGTTTGAGAGAAGTTGAAGTTTAATTTGAGAGAAGTTGAAGTTTAATGTGATATAATGAACATGTGAATGAAATAGAGTGAGTTTGAGAGATTTATTAAAACAAAATTATGTTTTGGTATATTGATTCCTATTTTCTAATATCAGAGTCCTAGAAAGATTCTGAAAATTAGTATTTGGAGAGACTTGCACGTTTGGGCTTGAGTTGATACACAGTGAGGTTTCATAACGCAGAGTCCTAGTTTTTATTTACTTTTTTTTTATCTTATTACTTATATATTTTTATATTTATTAGAACATTTTACTTTTTCAATTAACGATAAATTGATTATCTTTAGATAATTACTCATTCTATTTTATTTTAAAAAATAAAAATTGTGAATTTTCATAACTATCAACTACTATATTTTTTTAAAATGATAACTATGTGTTAAAAAAAATCGAGGGAACAAATTTTCAAAACTAAATGTCAGTATAAGTAATTCAACAAAATTATATCACTTACTAAGACACCAATGTTTCGTACATTTGTGTACATTCGTCAGCCAATGAAAGCTTTATCTTCTTTATTTCAATAATTAACTCGTTCAAATCTTCTTTGCTTTAATAATTAATTCATTCAAGTGTATTATATTCCAAAATAATATTTCAAAATTTACTTTCCTCTTGTTTCAAATCATTGCAACATGGTGCCTAATAATAACACAAAATTTCACAAAATACCATTATATAATACTACTCCCTGAAACACCTACTAATTAATTTGGTTTAACAAATTTTTCAGAATGGACACTTTTAATTTTGCCCTGTTTCCGTTCAGAACTTTGGTATCTCATTTAGGAGAGTTTAAGTTGAACTACTTAACAGAAAAAGTGAAATCACTTGCTCGATAAGTTCATGTCAATAATATAAAAGAAATTCAAGTAATTCCTATAAAAATATACATTCAAATAGTTAGGATAAACAGAAGACTTGCAAAATGTGTGCGAATTTTCTGATTATTCTAAGTAATAATAAAATTCTAATAATTTCCATTTACCAAATAATATGTTGTAAAAATTATTCAAAATCACAATTAACTTTTGAACAAGTTCGAAATCGTTTTCTGTTTTTCTCAATATGCCAAACATTGCCTATCACCATATTCTCACTATTTTCAAGATTTTAACCTCTTCATGAGACTATCAACAAGGGGTATACTGCTGATATTCTCGATATTATCTTACACATTTCTATGAAATTATCATGTTTAGGGTGCTCATCATGACAACCCGTTCTCCCCCTTACAGAAAGGGAATAAGAACCTGAATAACAGTCACAGGCAAACTTGCACATATACATCAAAGAGTATATACCAACCACATCAGAAGCTAAAACAATCTTCCAACGGCCTAAAAGAACCGAGATCACATCAAGCCGCACAAAACCATTTGTAATCTTTCCAGAGTTAAAATGCAAGAAATGCTCCAAGTACAAAGTGACGAAGAGAAAATAGAGAGAACTCTACATACAACGGGGAATATATAACCCCATACCATTTCTGCCAATCCCTGTTGGGATCAGATACATTCTGCAATCCAATATACACAAAAGAGAAAAAGTCAAGATGCATGAGACCTATGAAGCAATTTGATAGCAAGGCTGGGATCAATAGGTAGGGAGAGACCACATCAAAGTTGAAAACGGATGCGGATCCCCTCCTTTTCCATATATCCTTTTCTCTTCATCTTGGCAACCCAAATCATGCCACGTCATTTAACTAACTTTAAATAAAAAAAATTTTAAAAATTTCAAAAAAATTTCCCCCCCTTTCAGTTCCTCATTCTCTTCCCCCGCAAAATCGTCTTCCCTCTCCCCGCAAAATCTTCTTCCCCACAACCCAAATTTGAAACTTCTCTCTCCCTGCAAAATCGCCTTCCCCACAAGCAATCGATTGGTGAAAGAGTGCAAGCATTTTGAGGAGTAAATGCAGTACTTTTCCTGATTCTACAAATGAGATTCAAGGAAAATGAAAGTGAATAAGAAAGATGGGTATGAAACTAGGAAAGTAACATACACAGGAATTTATGGGTTCTTGAAGCCTCTCCATCATAGCTGAGCAGGGATCCAAGTATATCTTAAATTCTTTTTCTCTCACCCCCCCTCCTGGGTGACCAACATTCCGTATAGTGATACTAACAAAACAATAGTAGTAAATGTAATCCCCAAGAAGCAGAACCAGACCCCTATATTCCACCCCTCAATATATTCCTTCGTTTTCTAATGCTAATGCTACTCTTAAATAGAATATAATAAATGCTGGTGAGTGGGAACAAAGAGAGGAAGAGAATTGGAGAATGCGTTACTGTAAAAGAATCTTACAGTAATTTGGGTTAAAACAATGGTGATCAAAAGGGGAAATAATGGAGAGGGATTTGGTAAAGAAACCAAAGGTGGATAACCTTCAACCGGGTTAGAAGAGATATTGCCGATGCATTTGAAAACTGTGTGATAACTCTCCATCACACCCCTCTGTCAACTATAAATAGAGCTACAGTGACGGGAAGATAATAAGTAAGGGAGAAATCATACTCAAAGGAATGACGGGACGCTACAAATGATCCACCGGCAACGATGGGCTACAGGTGACGATGAGCTTCAAAGAAGAAAGTGGCGGGAAGATAATGAACAAGCCGGGGGAAAGGGAGCCAGAAATGAAATCAGGGGAAGAAAAAAAACTTTTTAATTTCATTTTCACTAAATGATGTGGCAAGATTTGGGCCGTCCAAAGATTTAGACGGCCCAGATGCAAAGAAAAGGATACTCCTTTTTCCATGGGAAAAGGAGGGGATCCTCATCCGTTGAAAACAGGTCTTTTAACATGTAAATGCCATAGCAAAGAAGAAAAAAAAAGTAAACGCACACCTGTAGAGACAGGATAAAGCCTATCTTGGCTGCAGCTAATCCTCTGCACCAAACCAGCAATTCAAAAGTCAATTTAGAAGACCAGCATAAATGTATAGACAAAAGAATGGAGAGATCAATAATTCCAGTTATTTGACCATCAGATGCAGTTCTACAATACATTGGTAAGTTATATAAATCATTAAATCGTGGGACAATAAATCAAGAAGTAAATATAAAGCATATTTACAAACAAAAAAATTAATAAAAAAAATACTAGTTCAATAAAATGATAAATCAACATTCAGTCCAAGCAATGGATTTAAAAATTTCTTCTTCATAGATGAACATTTAGTTCACATGTATCATCAAGAGTTGGCTACTTTTCTTATTCAATATGCAAGACAAAAGTAACAACATATGCAAAGTAAACCGCTGGAACACATTTAGCCATGCATCCAACTATTAGGGGTACAGCTCATCCCATATTGTAATATGTAGAGCTCAGCCTAGACTTGAGTTGAAACTCCACCCTCAGCTCAAACTAAGGTTAATGCATACTTACACAACCTCTTCACAAATTGTACACAAACTATTTATGTGGCCACATTCTGGGTTCAGTTGTTCAAGTGACCCCACTTATATTTTTCTATGTCAAACTCAGATGTAGCTACAAGTTGGACCAATCACTGACCTCGATAGTGGAATGGTTCTCAATTTAATGGTCTAAACAAGGTTGAACTGTGATTGAACTAAAATTTTTAAAAATCCATATTTTAAATGAATATAAAATATATTAAAATATAACACCTTTATAAAAAGGTAAATAAATAGTATGTATGCATTTAAACTGATAAATATAATATTAGTACTAAAAATGAATTAGTTAAGGATTCATAAATATAAAAAATCTAGCCAAAATAGATATTCAAAAATTTAACATAAGCCTTACATAACATTATTGTTTTGGTATTATATTAAATTATAAAATTTTCCTTTAATAAAATTTACTATCTTGTCTCTATGTAAACCAGCTAATTTGGACCGGTTCAATACTTTACCAGCTTAAAATATATGAACAGACTGGTAAGTAGAGCAGGTACCTGGTTTTCCAGAGGAATCGGTAAATCCAATCCAGTCCGGTTTCCTTAACCATGGTTTGTTTGTGAAGAAAGATTGTGTAAGTAGCATTACTCCAAGCTTTACCATAAAATGCCAAAGAAAATGATAACTGCCATGGTTTTCATATACTCCAACTGAACCTAGTAAAATCCTGATTTTTACAATTTTGCTTAATGATCTACCATAAGGCATAATTAATATCTAAATCAGAAAAACAGAACATCACCTTTGCCTTCCATTATCTAGGACTACAAAACTATCATGCCAAACTTAAGCTAAGGCAATTCCACTTTTCCACAACCCTAGTTGGTCAATGTGTAACTATAGATGGAACCTAAGAAGCTCGGTCACCATCACAACAATGGTGAATGGTCCATAGTTAATAATAGCGGGCTATAGGTGTGCTATTTTCTCCTAGCTGTAGAGTGCACTATTTTCTCCTAGCTGTAGAGTGTGCTATTTGAACTACACAAGAAAGGGCATAATCCTTCATTTAAAACTCCTGTTCTGAGGCTCAAGGCCAGCATCCTTCAACTCTTCTCTGTCTTTCGGCATTCTTTAGTCCTGATTTAGGATGTTCCCTATCAATCAGCAATCTCTCCCTTCAACTCTTCAACTTTTCTCCTAGTTGTAGTGTGTTCTATTTGCATACCCATGCGTCATAGCTCCCTTTACTCTACCCAGTACCCACCATAATCTTCTTTTACTGTTTTTTTCCTGATTTAGGATTTCTTTTTCCTCCCTATCAATTTGCTATCTCTCCCTTAACTCTACCAGTACCCACCGTATTCTTCTTCTCTCCCTATCAATTTGAAGAGGAGTTCATTTAGATCTCTTAGAAGAAAGCTTGAGCTTAGAATTAAAAACTTAACTCAACATCCACGTATTTAGGATTTAAGTACTTGATGTCATGATATATAAATAGTTATTAAGTTGTCAGGCATGAATTATGTTTTAAATGTGCATTTAGTTTTTCATATATATATATATTAGTTGGTTTATTAGTATATTGTTGTCATATAGAATAGTATTAAATACATTTGATATATTTAATTTGATGTGCGCTAAAATTTCATGTAGCAATGCTATGCAAATGCACTATGCACTATAGCGTTTTGAAGCCCTTGCACTACACGCTATAGCATTTTGAAGCCCTTCCACTACGTGATATTAATAACTATGGAATGGCTAACTAGAATAATTACATCTAATTGCTAAAAATGTAATACCACTTTTCAGCATTTGCAACCTACAGCAAAGAGAGGTTCATATGGGACCACATCAAGCAAGGCGCCATTTATAGAATAGACCCATTTGCCGTTTTCTCAAATTGAATGGGAACAAACAACGTTCGCTGTGCTCACAAAAGTAAGACAAAAATTTATGATTACCATCAGCAAGGCAGGTGTGCACTTGGCTTAGCTTACATTATAAGGCATCTCACTGACCTAAGTTGTGCTTCAGGCAAAACCTAGCCCAACCAATTCACAAATGGTTAATATGCATTTGCAATCCCTATTATAAATCAAATGAAAAACCTTGTCAAATTCTTAATAGAAGATATTTATACTATCACAGTGATTCACTCATCTGATACGCAACTTCAAAATTCATATCTCACTCAATATAGCATCTAGGTTTTTCCTCTATGCATGGTTGCTTGCTTTTAGTCACTACTACTATGTAAGTATGTATTCTTAAAAAGACTAAAATTTCCTTCCCTTAAAGACTTGATGTTTCAATTCCAATAAGATGACCAACGTAAATCAGAATCAGATAAAAAAAAACTCAGAATGGATATATATCATCACAATCTCAAAAATCACTAAATCAGTATTAGGTACAAAATTTATCCAAAAATTGTAGCCCTATCTAAGTGCCTCCAAGTTGCTAGAATCAAAACCAAAATCTACATCTAAGTGTAATGCATTCGTCATTCGCTTCAACAGAATAAGTAAAACCCTTGACAAGTTTTTATCTCTTCAACAGCATGGCATGCCCTCCGTTCTGACTACATGGCCATTGCAGCTATCTATCCAGTTCTAACATACAAAAGACTGCTTCAAGTGCATTCTACCTTGTAGCAATAAATTATATTCAATGCTATAAAGTATAAATAAATTCAAGAATACCCGGGTAAAGCATGACGACTATGCCCCTCGAGGTATAGACCTTAAGCTTCGGATAATTATATCCTCAATTACCAAAATTATTCGTTACAAAACAAAAACAAAAAACAGAAGCATTTCCAATTCCATTCTACCAAGACCAGGATGCCTCAGCACATACGCAAACAAGATGAAGGGCCAAGTTCAAGCAACGGCTTTATATATATAAGGTATAATCCCTAACCTTTTTTATGTTGTTGTTCCACAGGAACCGGCTTGATAACTGCCTCGCCCTCTTCCTCCTCCTTCACTGTCACTACGGCACTACCATAGTTCCCGCCAACAATTCCACCATCCTTATCATCTGGATACCGAACCACCACGACCGGACAAACACAATGATGCACGCAGTAATCGCTGACGCTTCCAAGCTTTCCATCGCTGCCACGACGCAATGCACCGAACCCTCTACTACCCATGATCACGGCATTCAGCCCCAGCCTCTCCACCTCCAAGCACAAACGCTCCCTCATGTCATGGTCTTTCACAATATGGATCTTAAACGGAATCTGAGCATCCTTAAGCGGCTTAGAAAGATCGGCGGTCTTGGAGGCCGTAAAAGCATCAAAATCATCCTCAAGCTTCCTCTTGTTGTGCTCATTGTTATTGACGTTGCTGACAGCATCTTCCTCAGAGTTGGGATCAGTGTTGATGGAAAGGTCGACGGACCCCCAATCGGCACCGAATAGCACAGACGTGGGGCTAACATGGAGGAGGATCACCGCATCCCCGGGACGGATGTAGTTCTGCACAGCCCAGCGAACGGCGTAGGCACTCTCATCGGAGAGGTCAACGGCGACACCGATTTTGCGGCGGGCGCCGGCGGTGGGTGTGGGAGTGGCACCGACGGCGGGGGAATTGTGGCGAGGGGAAGAGGGGTGGTGGATTTTGATTTGTGGGAGTTGAGGGTCGGAATCCGGTGAAGGTTGCTGGTGGTGGTGCTGCATTTTCTGTTTGCGACTCCTACAGAGTGTGCGAGAGAGAGAGAGGTTTCTAGAGAGGTTCTTCCAATGTTCTTCCTACCCACTACACAGTGCAAGAATAAAGGAGCGCGTCCGTTCGTTAAGTGGGCTTTAGAAAATGTTTAGAAATTCCAAGTTGGGCTATGATTTGGGTGGGTTGGACCTACTCAATGGCCCACACGAATAGATAAGGTTTAGATTCGAGCTCTTAGATGCCCGAATTCTAGATGTTGAGGCTACTAGTAGTCTAGTACCCACTTAATTGATTCAAAGTTGTTCTCACTTTCAAAAATAGGGAATGCCCAAATAATTATTAACTTCCTTTGTATTGATTGAGAGCTTTTAAATTTTGAAATTATTCATTAGCTTGGCTAATTAGAAAATGAGAAATGTTTTAATAGAATAATACTACTTATATAAAATAATTAATTAAAGCTGATTATGAATTGAATCACGTGCTTTAATTTAATCAATTTTTAAATAAACTTCACAATTAAATGTGTGTGTGAGTATTTAGGTGGATACTGCGATGCTTATTCTTGTCTATCTCTTCTTAGTTCTTACCTGATCTTCTGGATACATGATATTCCCAACCAGAAGAAATCCATATGTAAAGTCTCCATCATCTACTCATCTCTGAGAAGGAAAAGTCCCCATCAACTATATTTACCGTTGCCATTGGCCTCCACCAACTAGCTTATTCTTCATGACATCTCTATTCTTTCTTTCTTTCTTTTAATTTTGGTAAATATGCGAGGTCTTTGACCCCATTAAAATTATGAATATTGTTGGTATTTCTTGAAAGCTTAATTAACTTTACTTTTATAGTTCTTATAATTTTTTTTGGGTGAATCTTAGTTATTATAATTTTTTATAAAACAATTTAATCTTTATTATATTTTTACTTAGAGAAATCCTGTCTCTCTAATCTATTTTTTGAAGCAATTTAGTGCCTCTAACTTCAATTAGATTGATCTAATCATTCTCTCTAGTTATTTAAAATTAATAATTAAACATTTTTATTTTTATTTTTTGTGAATTAATCACTTCAAAAAATTTTATTTTGTCCCTATGCGATTATTATTTACAATTACTTTAATTTAATAATTAAAGAGAATGTTGTTTAACTGTCACGCCCAATTTTGGAACACGTGACCGGCGTAGGAAATTACCTTTCAAGTAATTACCTACCAGCATAAAATACTAATGTAAATAATATCATTTACAATCACCTTTAAATGAATAATAAAATTTAAATACACTTCCATAACAATTTATTAAGTCAATGATTTATTGAAAATTTCGGCAGAGTTTCCCCTGAAATATGAACTATCCCAGGATACAAATCTATGAAAAACAAAGGTGGATAGGTCCACCATCAATCAGAAGCTTCAGTGGCTTTAACAGAAAATAATAAAAGGTCAATCATGGACTGTATATCTAAATTATACATAATTATGCAATTATAACTATAGACCATGAAACAAACTAAAATGCAAATAAATCATATCCAACATATGTCCACAATTTCCCAAGTGCACTCCAATACTATTACTCAAGGTGATGCCTATCAAACTCAATTAGCTGGTTCAAAGGGTGCAGGCGGAGCTGAAAGAAGTTCACCAGTAACCTGATCTGAAATGTTAAAGTTGAGGGGTGAGTCCACCGACTCCGTGAATGGAAATCAGACTTGCCAATTGATACATAAACTCCTTTATGTAAAGTGTATTACCGCTAAAAATAATATCAAATCTCATTTTAGTACTTTTTAGACATAATAAGCACTTAATGCACCTTACATGTAGGAAAAAGGAAATAACTTCTATTTCATAATTACATTACCATAATATTTAACAGTATGAATTTCGAAGAGTATGACTAGAAATACTTCAATAATATTGTAAATTCGTAGTATCTATAACAATATAAGGGGATAACCTAAACTGAAAAAACAGTATTCCTACTCTAGAGGATAAATCTCAACTAGAAGGTAAGCCGATTCTTACCTTCGGGAACTGCGCTAACCAAAGGGAAATACTAACTTTCATGTTCTCTTTCGGAGCATTCTCATCCGAATGAACCATTCATAATAAAACTCAATTTTCTCTCAGGAACTGCACTCACTGACAGAAGTACCATTTTATCAGGAACTGCCCTCAATTGATAAAGGTTGCGACCTAGGTGCACATATTGGTTCTACCACCACTCTACTAAGAATCCCAGAATACAATTCTAAATTACTTTCAAAATTCTCATACCATTCATAATTTCGCAATATCAATATTCAGATATTTTTCATACTGTGAAATATGATAATAAGTTTCACACACACACGCACACACACACACATATATATATATAACTTTCTCAAAATTACTTCCAATTCATACTCAAATAAAATCATTTAACCACAAGATAAAATTTAACAATTTAGGCATCAAGAGGTAAGTAAGAATCCACTCACCTTGTTAAACTTGGAGACTTAATAATCAAGCTCCAATATTTCTACTTTAAGACTGAGTTGGTTCCAACGGGTTGGTTTTTGACAAGCCTATATGCAACTATATATACATAATCCATTAGTATGCTAAATCTATCGCTACTTTTATGTTATGACTCTAATAACTAGGAAGATACTTAACTTGCATAATTGTGATTTCTAGTCCCACAATACTTGAACAAGAGTTTGACTTTCGAATTTTTCAACCCTTAGTAGGTGTTTTAAATTTCATGTGTATATGTATAGAGTGGAATATTCGCCTTTCACAATTAAACTGCTCAACATGAATTTAACTAGTGGTTTACAGTAACATGTGACCACCAACTTGATAGTATTCTAAGGAGTAAGGCATGAAGTTAATAGAGTTTTCTTTTTGGCATTTTAGCAAACACTTGGTATGCATCCCACAACTCTATTCTAAATACCCCATAATTAATTATTTAATTGTGAAAGGAAGCAAGGAAATGCTTAACAAAATTCCATAATCACAGCAAGCAATATAAGATTGACTCACAACTATGATTACTTGCTCAGAAGAGATTTCCAAAACCATATTCTAACCCAACGGATAATTTAGAAAAGAATGAAAGAATTTACGTACAACCAAGGGAAACTTGAAACTGGATTTGTAGAGGAATTTGGATGCCAAAATCAAGTCTCCACGAGGCAACACGTTGCTGAAAATTCGCTGAAACCTCACCGGAGTTGAGCAACGGAACCAGCGGCTTCCAACTGGTTGAGATGTCTACGCCGACAATTGTGGCGGCCGGGTACGGTGGGAGATGGCCGGGTTTGGCCGGAACAACGGGCAGCACGGTGGCAGTGAGTTTTCAAGGCCACCGGGTTGAGCAAAACAAGGAAGAGGGTGATGCACGGAAGCGCCGAAACAGAGAGGTTTAGGGGGGAAGAGTCATGCATATGGGGTATTGGGGGGGAAAGGATGGCTCTTTTGCAAATTTCCATAAGTTTCAACTTATTAAAATTTGCTACTTGGTCCTTTAAGCTTTAGTTATTTACATTTTGGTCCTCACTCATCATTCATTTTTTTTTTAGGTATTACATTAACTGACATTGAAAGGATCAATAATGTTATCTAATGAGCAAATAAATCCTTCGTTA
>JASKGM010006608.1:0-10884 GCA_034509205.1 Ceratonia siliqua
AAGAATGTTGTGCAAACTACTGTTTTTATTATCCTTTTCCCTTTCCATCAACTGTAATTTGTTTACATGATCTAGTCCTATAAATTTCTAAATGATCTTAACAGGATCCACAAATGTTACTGTTGAGTATAATTCTAGGCTTTCTATCATTCAGTTACGAGGTTTGGGAGCAAAATTAAAGACGTCATTAGTAAAAAAAGTAGACTGGACAAATACAAGGAAATAAAGAAGTGCACGCATAATTGAATTCTCACCTTTGTCTAATGGATTCGTCATTGTTAATCTCAAATCTCTACAATCATGAGGAATCCTTTGAGAAGGCAAAAGAAAAAAAACAGGCTCAATATATTCATACCCCATTCAATCAGTGTTTCTGGGATCTGATTGTAGGTATAATAGATATTAGCTTTTCTTGGACCCTTGTAATTCAGATGACCCTAACCATAGAAGAGTTTACTTTGAATCTTCTGAAGATGCCACTAGGAGGTGATTGATACTGAAGAGGTGAATTTCATATCCTTTCTAATATATGTAGCTCTACTTAACATAGTAGTTATTTTAGTTATATTGTAAACACTTAATTTTTTCCTGATAAATTTTAAAATTAAACAATAATAATAAATTCGTTTTAAAGAAAATCACAAAAGAAACATATTACCTTATTTTTTTATTTAATCACCCATTATTGTTTTGGCCCACTCCCTTTATAACCCATCTACTTCATCAACTCAGCCTATTATTAATAGTCCAAAACCAGTAACCCAACCCATAACCCAGATCCACCTGACCCAAACCCGGTTCCCCAAAATCTCTCCCCCATTTCCGGCTTCACGCCCATTCCTTTTTGCACATTCACTTCTCCTCTTCATCTTATCTCTGTGCCAACCACTCTCCCAATCACTCGCTCTCTCTCTCTCTGTGCACTGATTCTCTGTACATCCACTCCCGTATCTCCTTACCATACCCACTCTCTGAAAACCCCTCTTCGTCACCCTATCCTTCTGAAAACAACACCCACTCCCTGCAAGCTTCATTTCTCAGTCACCAGCTCGGCACATGCAACATCCGGAGATAAAAGGGTTCAGACAGAACAGACGGGACCGGGGGAGAAAGGGTCTAGAATTCAAAAGAGGGCTAACGCCAGAAATCACCGGGAATCAAGGGAACGATTGGGAGAAACCATGAAATCTTCGAAAGAGCAGAAAACCAAGAATTCGTAGAGGAAAAGAAGTCAGAGACGACGGCAAAAAAGGGTTTTTGAAGCAGAGAAGGGGTTCACTTTGTGGATTGTTAAAAGGTTTTTTCCCTTTGTATTTTAGTAGTGATGAATGAGGTTGCTCTAATTGATTCTGGCATTTTAATTTTCCAATCTGAACTGTGATTAAATTCTGGTATAGTTTCCTAACTCTGCCAGTTTGCCATTCTATTTCCATTAGGATTGTTGCGTGGGCTTCATTGAGATTTCAGGATTAGCCATAGTGATTTAGTTAGGATGGTAGTTTGTTCTGGCCTAATTCAGATTTGGTTCTCTATTATATCAATGAGCTGTTTCAATTTGGACACCTACATATGAATGTTGTACTAGTTCTAGTTCGACTAGTTTGGGGAAATCACAATTTTGAAAAATTAAAACCAATTTTTTTTTGCTTTGGATTGGCAATTTTAAGGGATTTAAATTTGTATTTGTCTGATGCATTACTCTAAAGGATCCAGATTGATTTCCTGCGACTAGTTGTGATTTTAATCTGAAACTTTGGAGGTGAAACTTGGGTTCTTGATGGGAATAGGCATGATAGTTAGAAGATGATTCTTCATTAATTGGTAATCTATATGAGTATAAGTTATATCAATAACCCATGTTCCCCCTTCCAATATGTTGTGGCTGCTGTTTTCCTAATGTATGCTTTCAAATTTTATCCTGTCTTATGGTCAAAGGGGTATGGATTAATGAATCTCCATACTAGATGGCTGAATGAATTAGGACTTGATACTCATTGAAATCCCACAATGTTATGCTGGTATGCTCGTTCAGGGATATTCTGTTAGGCGTCAATTCCACTTGGTGCCAACTGAAAATCTTACATAATAGGTATAAGCTATTTGGATTTGTGGATTGCAATCTGTGGATATATCAAGGGCTTCATTGATTTGGGTTAGGTTTTTTTTTTCAAAATGTTAAAATTCCTTTTTCTTTCTTTTTTTTTTAATAATACTGTTTGAAGTAGGTGGGATTTCAAATCCCATTAAAATAAAGTTGGATTTGGGTCAAATGACATTTGTAATTGAGTTTCAAAGACCTACTCAAATTATTTCAAAATGGGTTCAAGGCCCAATTGTCTTAAATGGGTTCCAGGCCCAATTCTCATTAAAATGGCTTCAAAGGCCCAATTCTCACTAAAGTGGCTTCAAAGGCCCAATTATTTTCAAAGGGGCTTCAATGGCTCAACCAAATGTTTTGAAATTAAAATTCATTTAAAGTCCATATTTTTCTTTTTATGAGATTTTAAATTGCAGCCTTGTCATGGTACTTTCAAGAATTACACTTTGACCCCATACTTTTCAAGAATTACACTTTGACCCCATACTTTTTAAGAATTATAATTTAACCCCATACTTTCGAGATTTATATTTTAGCCCCCAATTTCCTAAAAGTCACATTTTGGCCCTCATTTCTTTCAAATCCCTTTATCACCCCATTACTTTTAATAAATTTCATAAACTCAATGTTTAATGAACTTTTAGTAGAAGTTTATCTTTTTCGAAGTTCATTTTTAAGGACTTTCAATGGAATTTCATTTTCCTAAAGTCTCATTTTTCATAGGCATTTTGTAGAGGCATGTTCTCTCCAATGTCGTGGTTCACTGTCCGGACTTTAAGTGGAAATTTGATTTCCCCTAAATGTCTTAACATCATAATCAATTTAATAAAATCACTTTCGAACTACGTTGACCTTGATTCCTTTTGGGGTACGTAGGCACTTACTTGGTAAGGCAGGTCTAGTTATTTATTTTTCTATATTTGTCTATTATTTTATTAATAAAAAAGGGGTAATTAAGATATAGTAAAATTATTAAGCACAAACAATTTAGGGTAACCATCCTTAGTGATGGATGTTGTGGGGTGCCTAACACCTTCCCTACACGTAATTAGACTCCCGAACCCTTCCTCTGGTTTCAAGGGCCAGTTTTCCTTTCTTTTTTTTAAGGATCCCAATTATTCTTCTAATTAATTGGTGGTGACTCCATTTTTTCTCTGTGTTTTCCCTTACGCGCCCCAAAGTCATAAAATGATGGCTTTTCACTAGCCGTTACATTGTGACATATATATATAAGAAAAACTAAAAGAGGAAACATACATCTATTAGCCTTTTCTATATGGTCTAATGTGTCTGCTGTGTGCCTTGCTATTTAAGTGCTAATAATTGTTTGGGTTTGTTTAAAATAAGAGCAGGCCTTGTGTGCCTTGTTGAACAATAGAGGTAAATAGGAGGCTCTTCCTATTGAATCTTTGGAGAAGCGACAAGCATCTCTTTGTGGAGCCATGTCCAAGATTATGGTTAATAATACTGGAAAGGGGAGTATGTTACATCTGGGTAGTCTAAGCTGGATATGGTCATAGAATATAGTTATTCTTTGGTATCTGATGTTGACAACCTAAGCCTGACTGAGACTGCAAAAAGTTCTTCGCCTTCAACTAAGGCTATGGTAATTTCAAGCTGGAAAGAAGGGAGAGGAACAAGTGCATAAATGGATTGGTCTTCAAGCATTTGATTCATGGGTTTGGGGTTCCTTTTACTTAAATCTCAATGTTGTAGAATATCGAAGGTCTTATCTTCATTCTTTGGCCAGATGTGAGAGTTGTCATAATCTATACTAGAGAAATGAAAGACACTGTAAGATTTGTCATACGACTTTTGAACTAGATTTTGATCTAGAAGAAAGATATGCAATCCACAATGCCACATGCAAGAAGAAAGAAGACAGCAATGCATTTTTGAATGATAAAATTTATTTGTCCCATATCCAATCACTGAAAGCTGCAATTTATGCTATTGAAGTGAGTCATTCATCTGTTTCCAATTTTCTTTGTTCGTTGCATGCAGGCATGGTGCCTGGTTTTCTAAAGGTCACTTTAAGGTACAAATGCATGTAGGTTGAAAGGTTTTTAAGACTCTTTTCCAGGAAGAAAAAAAATGTTTAGAAGTGAAAGAGAAGCAGGGGTATGTTTGTGAAAATTGAAACTTTATCCTGTGTTGCTACTCAGTTTCTTAGGATAGAGTAAATCAGTTTAGGGAATTTGTCTTACACTACTAAAAAAAAGCATCTAGAGTACATCATTTATAATACGTTGATGCTTACATGCCTTACACTAATTTTTTTTTTACTATTACTTTAGCATCGTGAGATTTTTATTAACTTCTCATAATGTGGTTACATGCATGTTTGTGTCTACATGGATCCTTTTAAGATTTATTTTGCCTTCCCCTTGCTTACACACTGTATTGCAATCTATTATGCTTGAAGAAACCCTGGTTGGTGCTTGGAGGAAGTCTGCTCATAAGCTTTGGATCAAACGACTCAGACACACCTTAACTTTAGTGGAGCTTTTTCAGGTTTTCTCCTCCTTCTTTTTTTTTTTAAATGTGGTTTCTGTCACTTTAAATACTCTGGTAATATCTGTTCAAAATACCCACTGATTTACTTTATTCCTCTCTGAACTGCTATTTTTTTTCCTTGTAATTTGTTATTGTTTTAGGTTTTTTCCTGATTTTGTTGGTGCTATCAATGAGGATTGGTTATTTCATTGCAATTTTCTAGATGGTGTGGTTGAAGAAATTGTTGTATCTTTTGCATCTATACCCCATACTTCATCTCCTCTTGCGCTATGGTTAGTGAAGTTAGAATCCATAATTAGACATCCTCAAAAAAATCACAAAATCAATAAGAGGTAAATATTTTTTATATTATGAGAAGTAAATGATATATCACGTGAAATATTTATACAAGCTATTGGGTTTTGCAGTTTCCACCTTAAGCTTTTTGGTCTTCTATTTGAGAATTTAACCAAATTGTATGATCTTCTTATCACTTTTTATGATTATCTGTCCCTTTCCCCAACTCATCCCCCTCCTCCCTTTGCCACTTGAAGGCAGGTATGCTACACTAAGGTTTACTTCAAATTTATTGTCTTGTATGAGGTGAAATTTTTAATTTATGTATCTGTAATAATGGAAATCTCTGATTGTATAGATAAGTTTGATTTTTGAAATGTTTTAACGTAATTTAACCATTAGTAGACCATCAAACTTATATTTAATAAATTTTTTGTAGTTAGTTCCCCGTTGAACTATGAGACTTATCTTCTTTTTTTATTAGTTTTAAATTCACTACACTCTTGCTATATTTGATGTTGAGTTTATTCTAAAATTCTCTATTAGTAGAAAAGTTCAATTCTAACTTGGGTTCTTTAAACTAATTGTATGTGTTCTGCTGGTAAAAAAACCCATAGACAAATTATTTCATTTTTTACTAGTATGCACATGCATATTATCTTTATAAATATAAGGTGTCTTAATTTCTATTTAGCTAACTTGAGTAATTTCTATTTAGCTAACTTGAGCTTGATTTGTTAGCATGCTATAGAATGCGTTTAGAAATTGCAAAGTAGTTCTTTTATAAGTTGTTATGGTTTATTCAAAGAAAAAAAATTTTGAAAACCTTATTTTCCTTATATTTATTTAGTTTCTTGATATCGTTTTGTGGGTGTCCTTTATTTTTTAAGATTGATTCATTATGTTTTGAATATTTGGGTTTATTTTCAATTGTTCAAGTAGGATCAATAAGTGTAAGTTGGCTTGCATTTTGACTCGATATGGTCATTTGTACGATTTGTAACATACAAGTAGAGATGTTGGAATTAGAATTTTCTCCCATGTCTGTTGTATTTTTCTTTCGACTTGTGATATTGAAGAGTATTTTAGTTTCAACTATCATGTGCCTTTGTTTTAACTTTAGTTACCAAGTCATAGCCCATGTTTTTACATAGATAGATATTGATCTTTTTCTACATGTCAGGTCAGCATCATAGTTTGTGGCAATGGGTAAGTACGACGCATTTGTTTTAATTGAAGAAGAGAAAAAGAAATATAACAGCTGAAGAAAGATATAGAGGAGAAGACTATTGTGATTGTACATCCATAGGGAAAATTGTAGTGTCCAAACTGTCATAAGAAAATGATTTCTTATGAAGGTGTGAATCACCATGCAAATCAGTTTGCTATGAGAAAAGACAACTTCAGATTGAAATATCATGTTTTAGTGAATTATCTGCTTCAAAATTACCACTCTAAGGAACGGAAGATACAACCCAACAAGTCCTATGCCACCATGCTTATGAACAAGAGTTTTCAAAAAGTAATTGAGAAAAATAAGAAGGTAATAGATCTGACTTGTTTATTTATAGTTTAATGTTGCTTATCTATACATCGCTTCATCCTTGCCCTAACTATATTTTATTGACCATCTATTCTATGTTTTCAATTATTACAACAATTGCAATTATCAAAAAGTATACTAGAACTTTCCCTAGAAACTAAGAAGTATGTTTATGTAGGTGTTCTCACTAGGGTTTATGGCTATAAATCTAGTCAAAGCATAACAAAAAGCTTATTTGCTAGCAAAGTGGTCAACTTGACAGATTCTACAACAAAGTCGGCCATAAAATGTTTTAAAATATCTAATGACTTAAATTTTGTATATATTTTGAAGCTAGTTCGAAGCTTTGTGAAAGAAGATTATGAGTAATTCATAATGGAATGATGTTATTCAATTCATGAAGAACTACAAACATGGAATAAGTGGAACCTACATGTTCATTTTCTATAAGTATTGAGGGACCATCTCTGTGGTATATAGTGTTTGCATAGCCAAGGATTTATCATGGAATTCTGAAGCAAGACTCTTTGTATCATTTTAATGCATGGGGACTAGTGACAAACATGAAGTATGATAAGAGTGAGACTACACCTGGCCATTTCAACAAGACTTTGATGATTTTAAAGTTGTCATTTCTAGTCTCTTTACTAAAGTTTCTACTGAACTAACCATGTTTATGAATTTTTTTGATGATTGAAATATTATACTTGAAGACAATCAGAAATATCGAATACCATCCTTTCTTTCTAAACCTTACTGAAAGACTATTATATAAAGGTGGATTGACAAAGAAATACAAGATGATCTTGCTTTTAAGCTACAAGTTGATGGCCATTAGACCAAAAATTAGTTGTATCAGTATGAAGAACTTTGGAGGATCAATATCATCCTCAAAAATTTGTCTAAATGGAACGTTATAATGATAAAATTGATGCTTTTGTTTTTCAGTTTAATGGCCATCAAATTGTAGCTTAAAAGCAAAATCATTGTATTTTTTTTATCAATCCTCCTTTTATATAATGATCTTCTAATAAGGTTTAGAAAGAAGGGATGGTATTCGATATTTTTAATTTTGTCTCCATGTATAATGTTTTGATCACTGAGAAAACATGGTTAGTTCAATAAGAACTTTAGTAAAGAGACTAGAAATTGCAACTTTAAAATCATCAAAGTCTTGTTGGAGACGGCCAAGTGTAGTCTCACCCTTATCATACTTCATATTTGTCACTAGTCCCCACCCATTAAAATGATACAAAGAGTCTTGCTTCAGGTTTCCATAACAAAGTCGCTATGCAAACATTGTATACCACAAAGATACTTGTAGAAAATGAATATGTAAGTTCTCCCTTATCCCATGTCTATAGTTCTTCATGAATTGAATAACAACCTTCCATTATGAAGTACTCATAATCTTCTTTCACAAGACTTCAAATTGGCTTCAAAATATATATAGAATTTAAGTCATTAGATATTTCAAAACATTTTCTGGCAGACTTTATTGTAGGATTTGTCAAGTTGAGCTTCATAAACATACTTCTCAATTTCTAGGGTAGTGGAGTGCAATGCACATAGGCTGAGGAGCGGGGTGGAGACTAGTGAGGCACAATAAGAGTATTGGTTTTGTTATTTTGTGCTAAGTCATTGTTTGATATAGGATATATTTCCCTACTTTTAATTTTTTTTATTTTAATGTAATGATGAAAGAGAGAGAAAACGAAAACATTGTCCCTTTATTTTTATTATGGTTCCCTGAAAACTTAAAATATATTTTTTTTTTCATTTCGCCATTTGACTACCCCTTTGAGTACCACTATTAACTACTGTTGAGCACCAAATCTATACAATACCAATTTTCTAAATATACCTAATTGCTCTCATAAGACGATTGTGGGTTGGCCTCACTTTTGCACACACCTTTGATATAGGGATCTTTTTATTGAGGTCCAATTTCAATATTACAAAACAAAAAACAAAACAAAAACAAATCAGTACATTATAGTTGCCATCAACTGTATTAAAATAGGGTAACAATTGGAAAACCCCTTTTGAACTTTAAAAAAACGGTATGCGAACTAGGGTTGGTTTAGAAATTTAATTGTGTGAGGGAAAGGTGTTAGGCACCCTACAACACTTATCTTAAAGGATGGTAACCAAAAATTAATTGTGCAAAAAAGATTTAGCCAATAGTGTATTTATATTATCCCTAAAAATATGTATAAGTAGTGTTAACAGAGTATAAATGCTACAGAATAGAAAACGTCCCACATTTAGCTTCAGTGCCTCTCTTATCAAAAGTAAGGAGTTTCAGTGAGCTAATGGGCTGCATGAGTCGTTGTTATGCTATTTAAGAGAATACAAAACTAGAAACAAGGAATTCAAGAAACAAAAAATGTCCCACACTTCTCTTAAAAATAAAGAATAAAAAATTGTAAAACAAAGAAAACATTTTCATTTCTAAATTCCTTTTCAAAAATCTTTTCTTTCTCTCTTTTGTTGTTTCAAAATCTTTCTGACTTCCTCTTCCATTTTTATTCTTTCATTTTTTTTCTTTTTTTTTTTGGAAAAAAAGGGAGAAAATTTGATAAATGAAAAAAAAACAACGAAGAAAAATTTTGAAAAAAATGGATCATTCTAGTTTTTATTGCTCTCAAATAAGAATCAAAGCATGCAGACAAATAAAAAGGTATCAAATATTTTAAATGTGACAAGAGTAATTAAAAGCGAAAATAAAATGTGTGATGTATGCAACTAATAGACCCCCTCCACCCGTTCCTCGCATAAAGTGATTATAGGGTGGCGCTTATCCTTACCTAGGACACATAAAGTGGGCCACCTCATATGTATGTGGATTGCCCTATCCCTCCAAGACAAGTGAGGGACCTATCAATAATCTGCTCGAGCAAATATATACCTAAATGAATGCAAATGAACGAGTTTACAAATTATAACATTATTCAAGGAAGGGGACTAAAAAATGTTATATTCCCAAATGAATTCAATCAAAAGAACCATTGCTAGTTCTCTTCAACTACAAAAAGCTTAAACATCTCTAGCATTATTGATCTTCCAAACACGCTCTCAATGGTATCATATGATCAGGAAAAAAAAACCACAAAAGCATGAACTTAATATTTATTCTTAAAAAAACATTGTTCAACATTAATCCATTAGTCACATGATAATTCTTAAAGCATCAAAGCAAAATTCTAGAATGAATAAATGATTCATCAAACCAGGTAAAGGAGAAGTTAAACCCAATACTGCAGATCCATACTCATGACCCAAATTCCACATTCTGTGACCCCCACAGCTCCTCAAATTTGACATGAACAACAAAATCAAGTTCATCTTTTGAAAGTTAACAACCTGAGATGAATCTGAACAAAATCCTTGTAATACCCTTTATACATAAAAAAAATAAAAAAATAAAAAAAATAATTAAAATTAAAGTTAGTATCGCTTGTGAAATCACTTTGTAGATATTGTGAGCACTTATTACAGCTCCAAAACCTACATGGCACCTTAACAAATCTCATGGTTAAAATTAAGGGAAATTTTACTTCCACACTTTCGTACATCAACATCTCTTACACTCCCAGTGAAAAGTAAAGAGAGAAGAGAGGGAGAAGGGAGAGAGAAGAGATGGCAGGAAGAGAGAGAAAGAGAGAAAAAAGGAGGATGTGGATGAAGTGTGAATAAAAGGAGTACGAACTAGCAGAGTTGTAAAATTAATATACATGTTGATTAAACAAAATATGGTAAAGGAAGGTGTAGATTTTTTTTTAGCCTTTTTACACGTGGCCTTCTAGGGAGCTCCACGATGAGCTTGATATACCCCCACCGTAGGTAGATGAATTTGTGGTTCTAGACCACTCTGTTTCGGTACAGCAACTATAGTCTTTCCTCTTTGGTATTTCTCCATCTCTTCTTCCAGTCTCGGGTGCTATCAAGACTATAAAATTTTGGACTATTTCTCTTGGTCCTCTCGGTCAAATTGGTTGTGCTGATAGAGGAAATCCTAGTGCAAATTATATTTTCATTTCTTCTACAATAGCTTTCAAGCCAGCTTCCACTCTTGCGATGGTAATTACTCCAATGCCTATATGTTGGAAAAAAATCTGTAGCAAGTAAATTCTAACTCTATTAAACACTTATCTTAGTACTTGCTAGGCTAAGAGCTTGTTCTTGAACGTATGTTTTGGGTTTGATTGTGGGGGTTTCCTTTTATATTTTTTTGTAACATCGATGGGGAAATATTAGGGAGTTTGTCTCTTTTCTGCTATTTTGGAGTGGAAGTAAATTGATTTCATCCATGTTCTGATTTCCTCTAGGACTATGCTGGATTTTTCATGGGCATGATTCTGAATATTTACTTCCTCTCTTCTCATTCTTGGTCTTGCAATACCTTGATTCAAGTATGAGTTTTTCCTGACTTTAAACTCTCCATCTT
>JASKGM010006610.1:7801-42794 GCA_034509205.1 Ceratonia siliqua
TGTCAAGTTCTAATAGAATTATAAATTTTCATAAAAATATCATGGTGCATAACCCATGAGATTTTTTTTGAAATATTGAGGTCAAGCTCTCGGTAACTGCCACCCATACTAATAACCTGAAGACTGGAGCAAAGAGAACTATTGAAGAGTCTCAACCAGTGAGGTCATCATCAAATGATTCTACTCTAGCCGTAAGATGAAGTGGTTATATACCTACAACAAATAAGACAACCACGAGATTCGCAATATCGCAATCTATGGTAGAGAAGCTTCAATATGGTGAAAGACTTCATCAAGGGGGTGATGAAGTTAACATCAACCCATTCGTATGTAAAATCTAATATTTTGCACAAATTATATATAAAAACTAAGTAAGAAAATGCAATCATTTCTCAAAATATTACCCCGAATTAAAGTATTTATCAACTATCATAATATAACCATGAACATGCTGAAAATGTCCCAATGCAGTACAATTTTCCTAAATGTCTTAAGTCGCAACTTCATGAAGCCAACCAAAAGGATACAAATCAAACACTACCAACCTGATATTCTGCTTCCACACAAGCGCAGTAGAAAAATGAAGCTGGTTTGTGAAACCTCTATTTAGAGCTCCTAAAAACTTCCCGGGCCCAGTTTCTAAATCTGGGCACATCCATGCAGAAACATTAAATGAAGACCATGTATCTCATTCAGCCACAATATCAACTTCCAAACTAGATTAATTAAAACACGACGTTAATGGAAAAAAAGTGGCTCCTAGAGGCAAATCTACATAATACAGAATACATTAAATGAAACCCCATAAATCTATAAGCCATCTTACTGCAGAGTCCTTATACTGATAATCTCTAAAGAGGTAGAATGGCCTCCATTGTCTATCAAACAACAAGGACTCAGATATCAGTATGGTGTATCATCCACTGCTCAAATAGCCTTGCATCACTAATATTGGAGATGTAATTAATCTGCAAAGGCCACGCATACCGTCCAAGCAATTGAAGTTTGTCTCTAACATATACCACTATGATGGCACTGCATAAAATGTCAAGGATACAAAGGAATTTAACAGTGGCGCAAACTAGCATAAAATTAACAGCCAAAAAGGAGGAACAAAACCAACAGCAGTATAACAGCAAAGATGTCTAAAAACAAGAATCGTGTACACATCCAATAATATCTCACCAAAACATACAAAAACATCAAATACATTGGAGTGGGACAGCAGGCACATGAAACCAATAGAGGGAAGACAAAGCATAAATATAACAATTGATTTCAAGAATTTTCTGTTTAATTTCAAATTATTGGAGAACACAGAAAAAACATTGCTGTTTTAATAACTCCTTGAAAAGTAAAATACATGCAATTAATAAGTAAATACTTATAAAGGTAAAACAATGGTACTCAACAATTTTCTATCCATATTGATCTAGTTTCCAGTTTCAGAAAGACAGACTCCTAAAGCAATTATAGGAAGTGCAAGAAGTTTCAGAATTGATTACTTTCTCCGTTATGAACTAGTTAAAGTTCATTATTAAAAATTTTCCAAATGCAACAAAAAGGGAATTATTGGAATCAGAAAACGACTTTCTGACTTTTTAAACACTAAGCAGACAATAGAGGAAAAAGCCTGCAATGTGCTGTTATCAGCAGACCCTGAAAATAGAGATAACGAAGCCCAGCATATTAACAATAATACTGAAAAGGCATCACATTATCCTCAAGATGGAGATAGAAAGCAAATAAGTAGGCATAAGAATACAGAGCATAATAAGAACATTATAAAGGAAAATCTCAAATGACCAATTATGTTAACTAAAATTCCATGTATGAGAAACAACATACTGTAGGTAGAGGTATCAATTTGCTCAGGAAGCTGCTTTATATCGACCTCAAACCTTGACTGAACCTGGAATCAGAACAAACAAAATTAGAACTGTCAATGGAACCAGCATCAAATGCAATGATTCGAGACCCCCTTACATTGTTAAGAACATCAACATCAGCAGCACATGAAACAAATGTAATTGCAAGGCCTTTGGTGCCAAACCTTCCAGCTCTACCAACCTGGAAAGAGCTCCACCCAAAAAGAAGAGCAGTTAAGATAACAGGAAAATTGCTTGAACACTAACTTGAACTGAAAACAGATAAGATTATTTAATCATACCCTGTGCAAGTATGTGTCTGCAGAATCTGGCATGTCATAATTTATAACAATGTTGACGCGTTCAATATCAATGCCCCTACCAACCAAATCAGTTGCTACAAGAATTCTTGTATGCCCCTCCTTAAAACCTTTATAACGTTTTAACCTAAAAATACATAATCAAGAGAGTCACAGAAGTTACCAGTGCAAATAATAATTTGTTGTGCTAAAAAATTTATAATTAATAAGCCAAAGAAAAGAAAATAATATAAAAAATCAATTATGTATTGACCCCCTTTAATGACACAATAAAATGTGAAAGACTATCATCAGAGAGCAAGAAAAAACGTAGATGAAAGGACTAGTACCCAGGGGCAGCATCCCTTATACAGCACATAGATAATTCTCCGAGTATGAACGTTTTTCCCCACACCAAATGGTACACTACGCTAATGTCCTAGTACATCACATCCCCAAGTTCTTCCCTAATGTGATTCCATTCAGAAACTCCCAGCTAAGTTGCTCTTCAATTTTTGAAATCAAGTTTAAAGTTATTTGCAAGTACAATGTCACATACAAGTTTATTTCATTTTCTTCATCCTCAGATATTCCAAATACCTCGAGGTAAATAAAGAAAAAAAAAATTAATGAAATGGATTGGCTTTAAGACTAATAGTCAGGCATAGTAAATAATGTCATCCAACTTGAAGACGAAAGTGGAGAAAACAAAACTCCCCGCCAAAGGGGAGAATAAGAAAACGTGGCTGCACAGCCAGCACCACTAAATGTATCCACAGGAGGCTAGACTAAATATATAAAAACTATAAATTGTCAATCTATCTGAGCTAACACACTACCACAATCCTAATGGCATAAATTGCATCATCAAGCATTAAACTTGAACTACACAATGTTCATTTCCAGTAATCTGATAAACTAACATATTGTACATCTGTCTTAACCCATCTTGGATTAGAAGCAACATCCTTCATCAGTGCTTATTAACGAATTTCTTTAAGATTAAACAGCAGAAATATAAAAGCAGATCACATATATAACCACACAATTTCCATAATCAACAATGAAATTGGATTGGAACAAACATAGATCATATATAACAAAAAAAGCAAATCATAATATGGATGATTAATTCATCGATCACACATAAAGTTTATTAGCATACACTGATATTCTCATAATACAGACCTTTCCTCCTGGGACATGCCAGAATGAATGCATATAGATGGGAAGTTGCACTCCACAAGCAGTTTGTCCAGCTCCGCGGCTCTACTGACACTTTTGACAAAGATGACAACTTGATTGAAATCTAGTGCATCAAGAAGGTCATTCAACTTCCGGTTCTTCTCCTCCTCTTTCAATTTGATGTAGTGCTGCCATTTCAATCATCATTGTAAGCCATAAACAGTTCAAAAGTTTCCTAAAATAGAAGGAAAGGGAAAATTTTCAATTGCAAAAGGCCCACCTGCACAAGTCCATGAAGGGTCAACTTGGCCTCGTCATCAACATAAATTTCCATTGGCTGAAAGGAACAAATGTCACAGTAAATCATATTAGGGGCCTTCCTCAAGCTAATGGAATCCAGAACGAAATGAATGATGGATGCAGATCCCTTGAATCACAGTTCTTGTCCATCTGTTTTGTCTCCTCGCAGATACCTTATTTTTAGTCATGCTTGGTGCCACTGACTCTCTACACACTAAGAATACTGGCAGTAACAACCCCAGAATACACTAACAGCTCTTCCCTCTCTCAAAGAAAGAGAACCCCCAAGTTGGAAAGCCCCAATTTGACAGGCACAGGCTATTTTAGAGACCAAAAAGAAAGTTCAAACACGAACCAAAAGAAAAAAGACAAAATACAACGAGAGGCACAGTCGGAGCATTACTAAAACATTCCCATCCAGATCTCCTAGCCCCATCTGCAGCTTCCCAAGCACACACCACCTACCAGCTGTACATCATAAAAATTGGCTGGAAAAAAGCACTATACAGATAGAACCCGTATCAAAAGCAAACATTGACAGAACCATGGCATCCTAAGAGAATGCGGGCATTATGAAAAAGAGACGTCTAATTCAAGTAGTATTGGCCATGGGACATTACATCTTGCATAAATTTCTTGCAGACCGGGCGAATTTCCTTGCTGAGTGTTGCAGAAAACATCATAACTTGCTTATCGTGAGGAGTCATCTTGAAAATCTCTTGCACATCTCTCCTCATGTCTGCAGAAAGCACAATTAAAACCATAATAAAATCACAGTCCAGAAGTAAGATTCAACTCAGAATAGCGAGTACTCGGCAATTAAACATACCCAGTGATTCCAGCATCTTATCACATTCATCCAAAATGAAATGCCTAACATTCTTTAATGAAAGGTCCTTATCCCTAGCCAGTGCTAGAATTCTTCCCGGTGTTCCGACAACAATATGAGGGCATTCATTTTTCAACAGATCCTTGTGAACTTTAATGTTGACACCACCATAGAAGACAGCAACCTTGAGATCAGTCAAGTAGGTACTGAACCTCTCAAACTCATGGCATATCTACACAAAACAGATTGCACACATATTTTAACTCAGAGACCATTAGAATGCTAAGTTCTATAAGTTTTCACATCTTAAACCCCAATAAATACCTGGTATGCTAGTTCCCTTGTATGACACAGAACAAGAGCAGCAACTTGGCCTGCAACAGGATCAATCTGCTGCAAAGTTGAGAGAACAAAGACAGCAGTTTTTCCCATTCCAGATTTGGCTTGACAAATCACATCCATTCCAAGGATTGCTTGAGGTATGCACTCATGTTGCACTGATGATGAACCAAAGAAAACAGGGTCGAAGGAACCGGTGGTAAGTAAAATAAACCTTTCTGACCCTTTTAATTTGATAGCTTTACCAAACCATATTAGTTCTCCAAAACAATATTATGATAGAAGTATTACTATTACCTGCAAAACAAAAATTAAACAAATACATGAGGTGACCACTTTAATAAGTAGCATGGGTATCAAACATACATAAATGAAGAAAATTATGAGAATGGATTATCCAATAATTACGTAAAATCTCCCAAAACTGAAACCAGAAAGAAAAAAGAAAGGGAAAGGAAGAAAAAAGATCAAAACAAACTACTTAATAGAAATAACAAAAACAACAAATCAATATATTTCTACACAAAATTCAAATACAATTAAACCCCAAATGAGTCCCAAAAAATCATAACAATAGCTAGTAGCTATAATATCAATGACTACAAGTAACTATTAAAGTAATTTGATAGTTTGCCTTCGGACGGATGCTCAAATCCGGAGTCCACAATAGATCGAAGAAGCTCTGGCTTCAGAAGAAAGTCTCGAAACCCTGAACTGTGGATCCCAACATAGCCCCTGCCAACAGAAAAGGAATTGAGGGTACATAAATAAGCAGGTAAAGAGGAAAATCATGTGCAACAGAGATACGTTTGCATGACACTTGAAACAATCAATTTTAAGATGATAAAATAGCAAATCACACAATGTTCATTTTCATTACACACAAAACTCTCTTCGATTTCTTTAGAAATAAAATCAGGACACTGCTCTAAGCAAACATCCGGTAAGATTCCAAAAATATAGTAGGAACTTCTAACTTCTAACTTCATTGCCAATTAAAAAATAAAGATCTTCTAGAACGGTTTAAATATAATATCGGACAACGTAATTACAAAGCATGGTACAGATTGAGGGCATATCTTTATGCGAAATATATTACTTATCACAATCAATTCGAAATTTTATATCTTTCCTTATATTTCTAAGCAATGATTTACGATGGGGGGCCCCACCTAGGTTTACCATGCAATTTTGCCATCATATGTCTCAGCAAACAAATCAGACAATTCGAAACGCAAACGTCAGGGTTACAAGAGATAATAGAAAACTTACTTCTTAGCAGCTTCACCATTGACTTTAGTTCCAACGGAGTCAGGGGCCTTGTCTTCTTCCTCTTCATAGTCAAGAAGCTCTTCCTCGTATCCTTCGTCCTTTGTTTCTCCCATATTCTACAAATCCAACCAGGACTTCGAATTTTAAAGAACAAACCCAGAAATAAAGCTAGGGTTTTAACCTAAAACTCTTGAGGAAGAGAGAAAATGTAGGGTTTTAGAATAGGAGGAGAATACCTGCTAGAAGATTTGGATGGAGGTCGCTACTAGGGTTAGGGTTCGAAAAGTCTGCAAAGGAAATTTGTTAGCTGAAAAACAATTGGGGGAAAAGAAACTTCAGAGAGCGAAACCTCCGCGAGAGTTTAAACGACCGTGCAGCTAGTGAGTGAATGGTAATAGGGTTAAGGGTTAGGAGTTGGAGGCCTTTTATAGGCGGTGTTATGCGGTTTTTTTCTTATTCCCCAAATGCCATTACTATGAGTCCATATTCACCGTGATGCCCTTTGCCTATAAAGATTAAAATATTTTAAATATTTTAGCAAAATATTTATAAATAAAGTCAATTTATTGCTCCACTTTACATTATTAATACTTTAAGAGAATTAATTATTAAAATTATATGGCTAAAATATGTTGACACCGATATAAATTGAATTAAATGTATGTTTTTCAATAATTTTTAATAATTAAATTTTTACAACATTAAATTTAATGCTTATAAATTATTTTTGTATACAACAATACATAAAATTAAATTTAAGATATCTTATAAATTATTTAAGTCTCTCAACTAATGACTTCATATTTAAAAATTGAGTAAATTAATACTTTTTTCAATTAAGTCCTTTAATATTAAATTCTCATTGTGGATAATGTTGTCAATTATTGTTTAATTAATATAATATAAAGACAAATTTTGAGTGAAATTAATTTTTAGATAAATGGAAAGAGTTTAATTTTAAGGGACTCAAATGAAAAAAATAATATTTTTAAATGACTAAAACATTAATTTACTTTTACAAATTTTATATTCCATTAATATACTTAGGTCACTCAAATATAATTTTTTAAATATCAAAATTTATTTAATTATGTATTTATTGTTATTTATATTTTAATTTTGATGTACAAAAGCAAGTAATAATTATTTATAACAATTTATAAAAATTATATTTAATAACAATATTAAATAATGTAGGTACAAATGTAGGCAAGTAGAATCATAATAACTAAAAACAGTTATATATAACCATTGACTTAATTTTTAATAAAAATACTTTATTTTTAAAAAACGTACATTTGATACATAAAATATGTGTTTGGATAAATTTTCTATAAAAGCTAAAGCACCTAAAAGAGTCAAATTTTCATTCTACATAAACTTTTCTATCCATGTATAATTGCTATAAAAAGGAGTTTTTGTGTCAATTTGCTAGAGGAAACAGTCATAGGAGGAGTGAATCTGTTCTTATTTCTAATTTATTTGTTAAGATTATACTTAATAAGAACAAGTCAAGGGCATGTTTTCAATGGACAGTTTAAAGCTGGTGAATCAGAGTCATGTTGGGTTTACGAGTAGTACCTATGCTATAAATATTATAATATCAACCATTCCAATGATTTTTTATTAATAGCTACTTACCCAAATAGCAAAAGAATGTAATGAAAGCATATTGGCTTTCTCTTTTAAGCCTTAAAAGTTAAGATAGATGAGCATGTCAGGTTCAATTCATCAATCATACAAATGACAGAACATCAGAATAATGACTTCCCTTATTGATAGGGTATCCATATACCAGTGACAACCGTTACTGATGCTAATATCTCTTTAGGAACTGGCTCATCTGGTTTTGAAGCAAGCGAGTCGGTTCAGATTCAGGATAGAACACATGGAACACATGCTTCTGTCCCTCAGCCTCCACTAGCTTCACCTCTCTTACCCCTTTCTTCTGCATAAACTCTGCATACATCTCTCCCCTTTCCTTCAGAAAATCCATACCAGCTACATAAACCTCAACTGATGGGAATTTAGACCATTCACTCTCAGACAATTCTGCTTTCTCAAAATTACATCCATAATAGTCACGGTTTGAGCCTTCTGGTATACTTAGCTTCCAAAACATGTCATTCATTGTCACATCCTCTGCTGCCTCATCAGCCATCTCTTTCTCAGTCCTCTTCTCACTTCCAAAGTAGGGATGAATCGGCAATATTCCTTTGATTTTTATGTGACATTCATTGTTCTGAATCGCCTTCACAGCGACATAGTGTGCAATGTTTCCTCCTGCACTGTCCCCAGAGAGAAACACCCGGGAAAGGTCAGCTTGCTGAAGCCAAGGTTCAGAGCTTACTTGATTTTTAAGCCATTCAAGTGAGTTGTAGCAGTCTTCATAAGCTGTAGGAAGACGATTCTCTGGAGCCAAACGGTAATCAATAGAAAGAACAATGGATTGAGATGTGACGGAGAAGTCACCTAGAAAATGATGGTAGCCAAGCCAAGTGGTGGAGCCAATGCAAAAGCCACCACCATGGAAATAAACCAAGACAGGAAGCTTGTCCGCGGAGTCAAGAGAATCTGCAGGAAGGAAGAGCCTTCCGGTTATGGGTTTTGAAGGGTCAACAATCACATCCTTGAACTTGTATCCGTTGGAGGATTCAGTAAATGGAGGGGCAATTTCAGGGGCAAAGCGTTTCACAGAACCATCAGAGTAGACCTGAAGGAAACCCGGTGCTTCTGCAGTTAAAGACATGTTAATCAGGAACGGGTTAATAACAGAAGAGATCAAGTTGAAGATGATGAGGTTATCTATCTGATTCTGAAGTGGGGATTATATAATATTATATGGGCTTGACAGAAATGTGTCTGGTATTAAATTATTAATATCTTCTTGGCGTTGGCCAACCGCCCAACATGTAGATCTTGTTCGGTTGGTCACGAAAATTTCATTGTGGCCTGGCCTTCAAATTTCATAAGGAATTCAAAAATCATAAACCTCTTATAACGCGCCAGGTAGGGGTCGAACCTACGACTTTCTGCTTAGGAAACAGACGCTCTATCCACTGAGCTACAGGCGCAACTTGTTAATTAATTTATCGCTGTTATAATATACACGTTTGCAAAGTGATCTCTTACCTATACGCTATAGTAGTATTTTTGTCATGATATATACGATTTTAATATTTAATGACAATTTAAATTATTGAAAAGTACTATAATTAATATTTTATAAAAATTAAAAATTGTATAATATGATATCTTCATTATTTTTTGGTAGCTTGATATATCCATTTAAAATAGCACCATTTTATTATATTTTAATATCTTAAATGATCATATATTTTTAGAGTAAACATATATCTTGTATAATTTACTCTCCCCAACGGTCAATGAAAAGTATTAACTTTATGGGTTAGTCTTATGTTTTACTGACACGTTATATTTTAGTCATTTTGTCATATAACAAATACTTAAAATTTTAACGTTGCTAAAAAGACTAATGTGTGCAAGTCAATAAATTTTGAAGTCTAACTCGTACGGTGAATATTTTCAAGAATTATTGAAAAAAGATAAAATAATTTTAGAATTCAATTTCTATATTTACACTATTATCTAATATATCCATATCAAAATTATAGTGTATCACGTGATAGAAATTTTCACTATACCAAAGTGGCAAAATATGATACTTTTATCTATATGCTAGCATTCATAAATTAGGCATACAATTTACTTTATTACTTCTTATATTTTGTACTTTACCAATAGCTACTCCTTTGAACCCATTGAACAAATTAATCATGTCTCATATATATATATAAGTAGTGAAATAAAATAAAATAAAACATTTATTTAAAAAAAATTTAAATATGAACTGACATATACATAGAGTATCTATTAGGTATTTTCTTTACAATTTTTCTCAACTTAGTATTTTAATTTTTTATTCTTGATCAAATTGATCTTTACATATTGACACAAAATGTTGATGTTTACATTAATTAGAATAATGTATATTTAATAAAATTATTAACATGAATAAATAAATATACATATTTGTTAATTAGCGTATTGTCAAATAACATAATGTCAGTAATTTGATTAATGACGTGGGATTTGTGTTGATAAAAATATTAAATTAATAAAAACTAAAAATTAGGAGAGATTGAAATGAAATACTATATTAAAATTACTTGTAATTAAAATGTTAATTTAGTAATTTTATAAATATTAAATTTAAATTATTAAATTATTATAAGTGTGACCAAATTATTTTACTTAAAATTTTATATTTATAGTTATTAAAAAAAATAAAAATTATAACTTTTAACATTTTGAAATGTCAGTAATTTAAATTTTTATTGTACAATCAATATATATTTTTGTAAAGAGATAAAAACATTAAATATTCTAAAATTATACTCCATCAATTTTAAATTATTTGTCATTTAAAGTAATTATACAAAAATTAAAAAAATTACTAAATAATATTAATTTTAGTAAAAAATAGTTATATTTGACTAAACTATCATTATTAAAATCAATTTTTATTATTACTATTTTTTTGAAGATAACAATAAATAAGGATAACGTTAAAAAAATAACAATTAATATTTCATTAGTAATGTAAAATGATAAATAACTTGAAACAAAATAAAACTCATAAAATGACAGATAATTTAAAACAGAATGAATAATTAGTATACATTTATAATAACATTAGAGAAGACAAATGTACCTGAAATCGAAGAAGATATTAAGGGCTTGTTTGCTTCTAAGTCTTTTTTTTTTTAAATGAAGGATTTATGTAATTTTTTGAGTTGTTTGTATCTCCTCCTTCTTGAAGGAGGAGAAAAAGTAAAATAAAAAATTATAAATAAAGTATAATCCTTATTTTGTAATTTCTCATTCTTAGATTTATTTTTTCTGGACTATTTTGCCCATCTACTCATCATAGTTACTTTTTTTTTATTATAATATCATGGTTAAATTTTATTATAATTATAAAATTTAAATTTAATCAAATATTTTTTTAATATAGTTATATTATGTCTTTCATTAAATTATTTTTTATTATGATTATTTTTACATAATTATTATTTTATTTTAAAAATTATTATTTTAATCATGTATATATTTATTTTATTATTTTCAAATTAAATATATAATTTTTATTCATTAAAAATTATTAATTTTAAATTTATTATATATGTTATTTTTAGTAATTTTATCAATAAAAAGTCTTTTTACAATTTTATAGTCGAATATATTTTTTGACAGTGTTCAGAAAATCGGACCGATCATTGAACCGGTGAAAGTAAAGGGTCACGGGTTACTGGTTTAACTGAGATCGAACCGGTGTAAATTAAAAAAATATATTTTAATTATATATATTATATATTATAGAATATATTATATATAGAATAATTAAAATAAATAAAAATAAAAATAATTAACTAATAAATACTAATATATGTGAAATACATTAAATAATTTCATCACAATTAAAATAAATAGAGAATTGTCCACTTTGGTGTTTTACAATCTGTATAGTTCAAAAAAAATTTTATTTTTATATATATTTGAGTTAGGTTCTGAAGATTAAATATTGATATTGATTTTTTTAGTTGTTTTTGTTGTTCCTGGTATGTTTGATCATGATTTTGACACCTTTTTTTTTTTTTCTTCTTCATCTTATTCGGACCTCTACAATATAAATTATTGAGAAAAAATATGAAAACCGGTTACCTGCCTGGTTCACGGGGTTTTTATCGGTTCAACACCAGATCACCGATTTTTGACCGATTTTTTGCTCTCCCAATTCAGGAGGGTTACTCGGACCGGTCCTATGGCCGATTCCTGGTTCAACCGGTCGGACCAGTCAGTCTAGCCCAGTTTTTAAAATAATATTTTTTAATTCAAAATTTATTTTTATTTACGACATTTGATCACAAAATAATTTATTATTTTATTAAAAAATATTTTTTATTAAAATTAATTTCTCATTTTATACAAATTATTATTATTTTTAAACATCCCAACAAACCTAAGTACCGTGGTTTCTAAGCGAGGGCGATCTTTGGTCATTGGTCTCCTTCCTCGAGAAGAAAGCTTCTCACTTTTCAGGTCAATTCAACCCATCAATTATTTTTGTTTCCTTTTTTTCTTTTATTCTCGTCCCCAACCAAAAAATGACAGCTATTGCTTCGTTCGAGAGGGAATAATATGTGAATGCAAAATAGCAAAAGCCAAGCGGCAAAAAAACAAGCATAGCGACATGCCAAGAGTACTGACAGCCCTTTCATGAACTTGGGGGAAAAGTGACACTCAACACATCTATAAACACATTCTTCATAGTCTGGCAGCTTCGCAATTCCTTCGCATTTCACAATTTCGTGTTAGCTTGTACCTGACCCGGAAGGTGGGTTTCTTCTTTCTTCTCCCAATTTCGTTCATGATGTGAATTCATCTGACTTTTCCACTAATTTTGATCAAAGGGTATCGGTAGATTGTTTGGACGCTGATATATTCAGGGGGCGTTGCCCAGTAATTTGTGAAATATGGTGTCTTGAGTTCTGATTCAGTTAGTGGCTAAGCATTTGGCGCTGATTGTTCGTAATGCAATGGGTTCTGGTGATATTTTTTTTTTGGGGGGGGGGGGTGTCTCATTTCGTCAATAGATATAGGTAAAGTTCACAAAACTTATTACGATTCAGGCTCGAGGTCTATAGGTGGCATGATTGGCATGGCATTATGTCGTTCGTTTCAGTTTTGTAAACTGGCCTGCTGTTTTTTTTGCTTGGACGCCGGTAGAATATGGCCAGAAAGTTTTCAAATTTAATATCTTAGTTTACGGATGATGAATACGCATTTGAGGTTGCTTGGATGCCGTAGGATATGGTATGGTTATTTTGATCAATAGATACAGGTTGAGGCGAGAGTCAGTTTATTCGTAGAAAAGTTTTGTGTGGCCGATTGGTTAGAGTACTAGAACATCTATCATGATTCTGCAGTTTGTTCTGTTATTTTTTCACCTCAGATTATTTCTGGTATAAAAATTTGGCTTTTTGCTTCCAGAGTTTGGCAGTGCTCGTAGGTCCTTCTGTGTGGCACCTTTAGGGGAAACTAAAGGAAAAAAAATCTAGCTGCCGTTCCTTATTTAACGTGAAGTCAAATAATCTGTTCTTCTAATGTGGGAAATTGTTCTCAAGTGTTAATTAAGTTTCAGTCGCCTTTTCATGATATCAATTAGTTGGCGTATGATCAGTTTTATTGGTTCCTATATTTTGGAGTGGGGAAACAAAGGAGGGAGTAGGATTTAGGAGATGTGGTGATTCTGTCTCAAGAAGTTAATCTATTTTGATAAAAATCAGTTTGCAGAATTGGAAGGTTTCATCTGTGTTTGTGTGTTCATAATTTTAATTCATTTTTCTAGCTGTTTGTGTGTCTGTCTGTGTCTCTTTATCTCAGCTATATTTCTTGACTGATTTGTTGAGTCGTTTTCATAAGCATATGTGCTTCCAGATCCAATTTATCAATCACTAGAGCAGATCACTCAGTGGGCTAGCCTCTTCTTCGTCCTAATTCCCCCATTCTTGAAATCTCATTTAGATATGTTCGTTCAACTGTTTTATAACTGGGAACACAAGAATATTAGTTTTAATAGACAAGCTTATTAGAATCATAGTCTCCTACACCCCTTTTTTCTCTGCTATTGTTTGTGTGTGGCAATCTCAAGGTTAATTAACCTAAAAAATTGTGCAATTTAGAATTTGCAGACTCCTGAAAAAATGGAGCTAGAAGGAAGAGAAAAGTATACAGTGGTTACTCAAGTTAGCATTGGTGGATTTGACAGTCAGGTCAAAGCAAAGGATCTCGTGACATACTTGGAAGATAAAATTGGACTTCTATACAGGTGTCGGCTGAAAACTTCTTCGACCCCTCCAGAGTCTTATCCAGATTTTAAAATCATTGATACTGCAGAAATTGAAAGAACAGATGACTATAAGATGGTGGAGCCCCATGCATTTGTGCATTTTGCATTGCCCGACTCTGCAACTGAGGCCCTCAATGCTGCAGGTCGTTGTGATCTGTTCTTGAAGAATCAACCTGTAAAGGTTAGCTTAGGACCTGAAAATCCATACTTCTTGAACCAAAGGAGAAGAACTACAACTCCTTTTAAGTTATCTGACGTACTTATTGAAATTGGGACTCTGGTTAACCCAGAGAACTTTTTTGTTGCCTGGAGAGGACCTGACAAAGGGGTCAAGTTTCTGGTAGATCCTTTTGATAGAATGTGCAAATTTTGTTTCAATAGAGATATTGCTTTCTCTTTCAAAGGTATAAAGAAAAAAGCAGTGATCAAGTGTGATTTTCAGGTGGGGTTCTTGGTTAGAGATATAAAAGAGATTAGAACATACAATGATACATCGTATCAAGTAATTTTATTACAGCTGGCTTCATCACCTTTGGTTTGGTATAGAACTGCTGATGATGACATTGAAGAACTAGTTCCATTTGATTTGCTGGATGATGATGATCCCTGGATCAGAACCACTGATTTTACACCTGGTGGGGCCATTGGTCGATGCAATTTTTATAGAATCTCAATCCCACCTAGGTATGGTGCAAAATTGAAGAAGGCCATGAATTATCTGAGTGACCAAAGAGTGCAGCAGATTTCACTTAAACGATCAATTAGGATACTGGATGAACCTGATTATGGGATGCCCATGTCAGATCCTTTCTTCTGTATTCATTTCCAGGAAGGCATCACATTTGATATCATGTTTTTAGTTAATGCAATCATACACAAAGGCATATTCAATCAACACAGTTTGTCAAATAACTTTTTTAAGGTGCTGAGAAATCAACCTAAGGAGGTCAATGTGGCTGCATTGAAGCACTTATGTTCTTACAAGCGCCCAGTGTTTGATGCAGCTAAGAGGCTAAAAGCAGTCCAAGATTGGTTGCTCAGAAATCCAAAGCTTTACCAGAGTTCTAAACAGTTAGATGATATTGTTGAGGGTCGAAGACTGGTTATTACTCCGACTAAAGCCTATTGTATACCACCAGAAGTTGAAATGTCCAACAGGGTTCTCAGGAAATTCAAAGAAGTCGCAGATCGCTTCTTGAGGGTCACATTTATGGATGAAGGCATGGAGACAATCAATGCAAGTGCCCTTAACTATTATGTTGCTCCTATAGTGAAGGAGATTACATTGAACTCCTTTCCACAAAAGACAAATATATATAAAAGGGTGAAGACAATCCTTGAAGAGGGGTTTTACTTATGTGGTCGAAAGTATTCATTTTTGGCCTTCTCATCCAATCAACTGAGAGATCGCTCTGCTTGGTTTTTTGCTGAAGAAAAGAACTTAAGTTGTGATGATATAAGAAGTTGGATGGGCAAGTTTAGTCAGAAGAATGTTGCCAAATGTGCTGCTAGGATGGGGCAGTGCTTCTCATCTACATATGCAACTGTTGAGGTTGCAGCAAATGATTTTAACACCATATCTAATATTGAGAGGAATAATTATGATTTCTCTGATGGGATTGGTATTATTACTCCTGATCTTGCAGGTGAAGTAGCAGAGAAATTGAAATTGGATGATGTACCCTCTGCTTATCAAATCAGATATGCTGGCTTCAAAGGGGTTGTGGCCCGTTGGCCAGCTAAAGGGGATGGGTTCCGACTTTCTTTGAGGCCAAGTATGAACAAATTTGAATCTACCCACACTACCTTGGAGATTTGTGCATGGACTAGGTTTCAGCCTGGTTTCCTTAATAGGCAGATTGTGATACTGCTTTCAGCATTGAATGTGTCTGATGAAATATTTTGGAAAATGCAGGAGGCAATGGTTTCTAAGTTAAATCAAATGCTTGTGGATGCAGATGTGGCCTTTGATGTTCTCACTAGGTCTTGTGCGGAGCATGGAAATGCTGCGGCAATAATGTTAAGTGTTGGTTTTAGTCCCCAATCAGAACCTCATCTTAGAGGCATGTTAACTTCTGTTCGTGCTGCACAGCTTTGGGGCCTTAGAGAAAAGACTAGGATCTTTGTCTCATCTGGGCGATGGTTGATGGGTGTCTTAGATGAGTCGGCTGTGCTTGAACAAGGGCAGTGCTTCATCCAAGTCTCTACTCCTTCACTTGAAAATTGTTTCTCAAAGCATGGTTCAAAGTTTAGAGAGACAAAGAAGCTGCAAGTAGTTAAAGGTCTTGTGGTTATAGCTAAAAATCCTTGTCTTCACCCAGGAGATGTAAGAATTTTGGAAGCAGTCGATGTTCCTGATTTACATCATTTATATGATTGTCTTGTTTTCCCTCAAAAGGGTGATAGACCCCATGCAAATGAAGCTTCTGGAAGCGACCTTGATGGGGACCTCTATTTTGTCACATGGGATGAAAATCTTATTCCCCCCGATAAGAGGAGTCGGATACCTATGGAGTATTCTTCTACAGAAAGCAAACGTCAGACGCGTCACGTCACTACTCGGGTATGTGTTCTTTGATTTTCATCTTTGAAGTGCCATAGTTAACTAGCAGTAAGCATTGTGCTTTCTGTGGGTAATAGGACTGTTGTATTTTACTGAATTATGTTATACCATGATGCCTTATATAGAAATTCAAGTGGCATGTACAGAATAAGGACTTTCCAAAAGTGATAAAAGTTAATAATGAGGAGATATTTCTTATGATCTAAATTGAGATATAAAATTTGAAGTATGCTAGGAAAATGAAAATGAAAATTTGAAATGTAAAAGATATAAGTATGAATTGATGCCTACGTCTTACATACACAAGCATCAAATGGAGGTTTTAGTGGTATAGTAGTATTGCAATCATTATATTGTCACCATCTTGTTTATGGTAGCCACCTGCAAATTCTTTTGTATCAAGTTCTTTTATTTCATTGATGACATATATAAACAGGAAGTAGAGAAAAGAATAAAACAAGCAGAAATGAAATATAATGGTACATTCTATACCTTTAAAACTGTAAGTTCAATACTAAATGCACAGTTCTATCCTTTTAGTGGCTATCACATTGATATGTGGTTTGATGGTTTACCCCATCTATAATACCTAGGATAACATAAGTAGAGTCGTGTGGCAAACAGCATTCAGCTGAAGTGACGAGTAAGGTTCTTAACAGGGACTATGTAGTAGTCTTAATCCCTGCGAGGGGATTATTCCTAATTCCCTGGCCCTTACCCAAAATCAAGGATCAAAATTTCGTTTCGTTTCGATCGAAACATACGAAATTTTTTGATTTCGTAGATGATCGAAACGAAACAACAAACCGATACCGAAAATCATACGTTTCCAAGGAAAAATCACAAAATCGATGAGTTTCGATCGAAATGTAAAAATTTCGGCGAGTTTCGTTCAAAACGAACAAAATAGACATAGCATTTCCCAAATTTTTTTAGGAAATTTCTGCCTTATTTACATAGATTTTCAAACCAAATTTTCTAAAGCAAAACACCAAAACCAGAAATCATAATCTTGAAATTGAAAAACTAACCTTACCTTGTGCCTGAGTTGAGTCCTAGACTCCCAAATCCAACCATTCTCCTTTTGATAGAGTCCTAGAGGGCAGATCCACAAAATCCCCATTTTCGTGAAGCGTTGTTCTTCTAGATTGCCTCTCGCCTCTCACTCAAAACCAAGGAGCATAGCAGGAGAACCAAGAAGTTGAGAAGACGTTGAAGTTGAAGACATCTCACCAGTTTGGAGTTCTAATTTGAAACAAGTTTTCCTTTCTTTTCCTTTAAATTTTTTTTTTCAAAAATAATTAATCAAATAATAGAAAAGAACACGTGGGTGGTAGATCCTTCTTCTGTTACTCCACCAGCAACGTTCAGAAGGATTTTAATACCAATAGGATATAGGAATGTTTAAAAGGAAACTAATCTAAAAACATATAAAAATAATTTATTAATATTTATTAAAATTAAATAAATTTCATAAAACTGCTATAAAACCATAAGAATCCACTAATCAAACAATTTCATATACAATTATAGTTTTATTATATTAAAACTTAAATGACTGAAAATATATATACACTCTTTTATTATTTTTATATTTTATATTAAAATTAGTTAATATTATTTATATATAGTATATATATAATAATATTTTGTTTATAGTAGATTAATATTATATTTTATATTTTTTTAATATAATTATATTATTTCTAATTATTTAGTTTATTTTATCATTAATTTTAAATTTTTAACGACATTTGTTGATTATATATTGTGTAACTTAAGACTTTGTGTATAATATATAATTTGTACTAAGTTTTATGTATGTTAAATGTTATCAAAATTTATGAATATTAATTATATTAATATTATTTGAATGAAAATATAATTATTCAATATTATGTTATTTAATTTTATATATCTATACCATTATTATTATATTATAATTTTTTAAAATAAAAAAATTTGTTTAAAAATAGTTCGAAATATTTTTTCAAAAATCTTTCATTTCCACGAAATTTTCGAAACGTTTCCATTTCCAATAGGATTGAAATGATACCACGAAACGAAATTTTGTTCCTTGCCCAAAATATTACTTGTAATTTATCCCAAATAGAAAAATTAGGGTCTACTAATGCTAACTTTGATTACAGTTCCCTGTGATAGAAGTTGCAGTGGATATAGTAACAACTAGGAAAAATTAAAAATATTGTGGAAAATACATGAATTAGTAGGTTGAACTCGTCTAGATTGCTCTGGTGTGTAATATTATGTGAAAACCAAAAGATTTGATGAATTGACATATTTCAACTATGAGAAATGAGTGTGTCAAAGAGGTCAAAAGTGAAAGGCAAACAGAAGACATAGATAGCTAGAAATTTAAATTTAGAGATATAAATGGATGATAAGGACACATACAACCTGTCAATATTGAATAAATAGCTGGAATTCCTTTCTCACAATGTTTATTCGTACATACTTTGGAAGATGATTGTTGACAGAAGAATGGATCATGGGGTATTTAGGTTTTTGGATTATGAGGTTTCTTTATGTGTTGTCACATGGGCCAAAAATTTGCTTTGAGTTCTATGTTATATATTTTAGATTATATAAATTGATTCAAGATATGAATATTATCTTACTATATCATTTTCCTTTCTTTCTAAATATATTGAACCCATTGCCTAATAACCATCAATACCATATTGAACATCCTTCTCAGCTTCTTCTCATTCTTCATCATACAATTTTTAATAAAAATTGAAACTTTATGAAAATTGAAAAAAAAAAATGCATTTTCACTACTATGACTTGTGATATATTAGTTGAACTTCATCATCAAGCCGAAAAGTGAGATTGATCTGTTCATGAAGACTTGGAATCACGAACTTGATCCTCTAGAAGTCTGACTCCTTTCAAGTGTCAGTTTATGTAGTAACCTCTGCAAAAAGCTCTATTACAATAGAGATGCATTTGTCATGTATTTGATGGCAGTGTGGTACTAAAATTATGTGTTCGGCATTTAATACATACTTTCTAGAATAGTAAATATATAGTTAAAGCATAAAGCTGAAGTGTGTCCAGGGATTCGGCTTAAGATTGTCTACTGCATAACATTACATGCAAGGAGTTTGAGGGACATGCTGCAAATGTGTCTCGGATTTCTGTGTGTACTAAACGCACATGGTCATTTAATTTACTTTGATCTACTATATTTTTTTAATTTGACTTTTCTTGTTGAGTGTACATTATTTGTGTTCCGAGAATGCATCAACAGTTCCTTAAAGTTGTGACAGTTGTTTTGTGTTCCATACTGCAGGACATCATAGACTTCTTTGCCAGAAATATGTTAAATGATAACTTGGGTGCAATCTGCAATGCTCATGTGGTGCATGCTGATGGCAGTGACTATGGTGCCTTGGATGAGAATTGCATAACCCTGGCTGAGTTAGCAGCCACAGCTGTTGATTTTCCAAAGACTGGGAAACTTGCCACAATGCCTCCTCATCTGAAACCAAAACTATACCCTGATTTTATGGGGAAAGAGCAACACCAGTCATACAAATCCAAGAAAATCCTGGGTAGGCTTTACCGGCAAATCAAAGATGCTTATGATAAAGATATTGATACTCCTGGTTTGAACTTTGTGCGAGGTGATATACCTTATGATACAGATCTTGAGGTGCCAGGGTCTGCTGAGTTTATTACTGATGCATGGGAACAGAAGTGCTCTTATGATGGTCAGTTGAATGGATTGCTAGGTCAATATAAAGTGCAAAGAGAAGAAGAAGTTGTAACTGGACAGATCTGGTCCATGCCCAAATACAACAGCAGGAAGCAAGGGGAGCTTAAGGAAAGGCTTAAGCATGCATACAGTGCCCTGAAGAAAGAATTTAGGCAAACTTTCGAGAAATTGAATTCAGATATAGAAGAATTAAGTGATGAAGAAAAAAATTTATTGTATGAACAGAAGGCATCAGCCTGGTACCGGGTCACATATCATCCTGAATGGGTGAAAAAGTCCCTTGATCTTCAAGACAAATCCCCAGATAATCAAGGGTCGGATGATCTTGGCAATATGGTCATGCTGAGTTTCCCTTGGATTGCAGTTGATTACCTGGCTCGCATTAAGATAAGGAATAGGGGATCTGGAAATGTTGATTCAACTAAGCCGGTTGAAGCTCTGGCCAAGTACCTATCTGAAAGGTTATGAGTCTTCTTTCTGTGCCTGAAGTTTGGCTGTAAGGCCACTCTGCCATTCTCAAATATAAGCAGTGACTTTGTGTGGTGTTTAGTATTTCTTATAAATAGGTGCTCGTTTGATGTTCAGTTTAACAGCTTTGCTTGTTTCTAGGCTTATTTCCAACTTTTGTGCCCTGGCCAAAAATGTGTCGTTGCATTTGAGATTTTAGATGGTTCATCAGTCACATTTTATACATTGGCCTGTATTTTATACTAGGACTGTTATGCATGTGGTGACGTGAATTTGCTGGAACAAAATTTATGGTATTAGATCAATCTCTTCAAGACTTAAAACATTTAAATTTACAGCTGCCCAGTGATCATTATTAAGATCATTTTTTTATGAACTCCATGAATGTGTATATATATATATATATTGAAATTAGCATCGAATCTGCTCCTTGAGGAGTTTTTTCCAACCCATTATGGGTGGACGAGTCCCATATTCCTCATATTGAACAATGCTTGTGAAATTCCAAGTTACCCAGTTATGGATGTGGTAAAAAAAAAAGTATGCCGATTGAATATCCAATATAGTAATGTACGGCAACAACCAAATTAATGATCAAAATTAATTCTTCAATTAATTATAAGTAAGGGTTCCCCTCAAAAGTACAGAGAGACAGAGAGAGACATTGATGAGGTGACTTGGATGATACTCAGTTATGAAGAAAGGACGTAAGGATGCTGGAGTCTATAGCAATAATATGGAATCTGCGTGAAATTTGACTATTGGCCTGTTCTTTCAATTTGAAATTTACCCCAAATAATAATAATGCCTCAGCTTACTGAAGGCGACCATTTGTACTGCTTTGCTCCTTGATGCATACAACATTTATGGATCAGCCAACTACTTCGATTATCCCTCTATGGGACTTATTGTCTAAGCTAGCAGAATCCAATCAATCTACACCACACACTGGTGCTATGAGACCGGCACCTTCCATTCATTTTGGAACTTAGGCACCTTTCATTCCTTTTGAAACGATAAATGATATATGTATACTTAATATTTATATATTATTATACATCATAAAAAGTGAGAAAAAAAATAAAAAAATTACTTTTTAATAAAAAGTAACATGTATTATAATTTAAGTGATGATGTATGATAATATATTTTTTGAATGTACATTTATCATTTCTAAACTTCACTTTCCATTCATTTTGGAACTTGAAAACCTCTACGGTGAATCCGGAGTATCGCTCCTCCAGTGAGAAGCCTCCCTACTCCTGTACTCCTGTCCTGTGTAGGGGAGGAATAGCCAACCTGTATAACCATGGCGTTGTACAGTAATATTTTATATTACTATTTTCATAATATGCCATACTAACAAATAATATATTATAATATTCTAAAATTTTATATTTAATGTAGTAATTAAAATTGATTAAACCAAAAAACAATTAATATTTTATAATAATAAATAAAATTTAAAATTTAAAAATAAGATCATAATTTTAATAAAAATAATATCACATTATATATACCTCCTATTATCTGGAATGTTATTAACATATTAAATACAGAGTCTAGTAAATATAAACATTATGAATCCCTCCTAACATTAAAAAATACCGCAATAAATGCAGTAGTGCATCAAAAGTCACTTTAGTTCATCTTTAAATTATGGACAGCAATATAATTGCTGTCAGAAAGACTTTATCTGTTTTTTTGGAAGAACTGTCAGAGACACTTTAGAAAAGAGCGTATTCTGGCATGTGATCCTCACAGTTAAACTTAGAACATCTGTCATGCTAAAAGCTTCTTTGTTTCCACAATCAATTTCTATGCAATTTTTTCATTCATAAACTTGTACAAATTATACATGTCGGTAATTTCATTTCAATTGTTTTTATTTAAATGGAGGCACCTATATAATTTATATGTATTTGTAAACAACAAATCGTGCAAGTATTATGATGTGAAACGATTTAAGTAGTTTTTCAGTTTGTAAATTCTCTTATTGTGGTAGTAAAAAATTTTAGAATCAAACGTCATCTCATCTTTATCAAAATATAAAAAAGGAAGAGAACGTTAAGAAAATAAAAATAAAATAGAGAAAGTTCTGCATGGAGAATAATCTCTTCCTCACTCTAAATTGATTTGACCTATTCCGCTTAGTATTGGAAAATTAATTAGCTTGTCTATTCTTGGAAGACCTCTGTCCTTGTTCTTTGGATATCTTTAATTATGCAAGGTTTTCCATCATTTCTTGAACCTCAGGCCAGCTTGGTATAGCAATTTTGAGATAGAGTTATCTAAGTAAGGAACTCAGCATGGAGAAATTAAGTATCCTGGTCACTTGGACAAAAGTTTTATTGCTCATAGTAAATAGAGGAAGAGAAGAATATGTGGGTGGTGACTGGTGAGAGTTTTAAATGACAAAGCAAATGATCTAAGGCCCTATGGCTTATCTTTCCTATTATCCCATATGCCAATGGATATTTAGAACTGCTCCTTTCTGACATATTACCTAAACCTATGAGCAAATACACCACAAATAAAAGCATATGTGGAAGCTTCTATGTAATGGCATTACAAGTTATGAGTCAGATCACTTTCATATTGGGACTTGAGTTGATGCATATGGTCCACACAAGGAGCTTGATATAGGAGAAAGAGTTATTAATTGTTTCAGATCAATTAATTCAAGGGTTATAAATGCCAATACCATTATGGATAAGATTTAAGTAAATGCTTGTTACTTGGATTTGGAAAAGTGCAGGGAACTTTTATAAAAGAAGTTCCACTTGCATCACCATAAGCAGAACGAAGAAAGGAAGGGAAAGTTGAAGATCAGAATCAGGATATGAAGAAACAGGAAAAGAGAGTAGATCGGTTGGTAATTTCCTTTCCAATTATTATGAGTGATGAGTCACAGATCACCACCAGGTGAGCCTAATTAGGAAAATTGACCTCTAACTGTCCTTAACTATTATTAGGCCAATGGCTACAGAAAATTAAAATTGAAAGGTTAAATTCCTGTGCAACATCTATCTTCAGTACATGGTGGATTAGGTAACATCAGAGTGGCCATTACAAGCACTTGCTAGCATTTTTATAGAAGACAAAAGTAAATGAAAGAGATAGCAGAAAATGGACATTCTATATTCAAGAACTCTGACATGGAAATTTCCCTTTTTCTTCCTGAGGGTTACTTGAACCACATGGATAGTTCCAGTTAAGCAGCTCTTCAATCATCTGCATTGCCACTTTGTCCTCTTCATCCACCCCACTTGCAGCTTCACCTCCAACGTTTGGCAGTTTATCCTCAGCCTGTTTCTTCCCAAGCTCTACCCTTAAGACCCAATTAGAGTCAGAATGTGGTCCAGCTCCCTTTTGCCACACTCCAATGTGAGAATTATCTGCATCTAGCCTGAGACAAGTGATGGATGGAGACGGGTCTTTGCAACATTTTTTAAGCTTTGTGCTCAAGAGTTCTGAAAGAGCCTTGGGAGACAAGAAAGAGTCATCACAAGGGTTGGCCGTAGCATCTTCAGGTTGATTCTTTGGTGTAGGGAAATTGGTCTTGGCATTTTGTCCATTCATCAAAATGGCTGCTTGGTCATATGCCCGTGCTGCGGCCTCTGCTGTCTCAAATGTGCCTAGCCATACCCTTCTCTTACTGTACACACAGAAAACAAATGAGAATTCAGAATCTAAGACGAGTAAATGTACGAAGTCATGCAAAGGGAGAAGTAGCATTGTATAATGAATTTGCATTAGTTTAGAGTTCAGAGTTGAATGAGTGATTACAGCAAGGGATGGCGAATTTCTGACACCCAAGAACCCCACTGGCGCTGCCTGACTCCTCTGAACTTCTTTGCTTGTACCATGCTTTTGTGGGTGGGGTTTAGAGAGGGAGAGATGAATATGGCAGAGAAGATAGCTTAATTACGGGTGGAGAGATGGAGGAAATTAATAGTGGGTTGAGGTACAATGTCAGAGATGAGCAAGTCATTGAGTTTGTGAGGACTTGTGAATTTATATGGATTGTCGGTGTGGATTGGACGGAAAGTGGAATTTGAAACACTACAAATGCAATAAAAGTTTCACCTGCACAAGTTTGATAAATCCATAGCTTCTTAACAACTCAAATAAATGACCTTCTCCCCCACAAACAATAAGATGTGAATATCAATATGAAAAAAGGGAAAATATAAAATAATTCTCTCATCCATAGTTTGAAAGCAAACTCTTTTACACATATATTATATAGTGAATGTGAAAAGAGGTTTTCTTAGTTGAATGAGGAATCCATGATATTGATCAGTTGAAATTGCTGCTTTTGTAATGTGTAAATGATGACACTATTTCCTTCTCTCTCTCATTCTTTTGAGAAATTAATAATTTCTATGTAAAGTAACAATACCTACACGAAAATCTAACCTGCGATTTGTAGAAAAATATAAGTTGATTAAATAATTATTCAAGTTATAAAGTATATCAACATTCTAATAAATATAACTCGTCTTTTAGACATTTAAAATTAGTAGATAGTTTACTTAGTTACTAATGTCACTTGTTTAAAAAAATTTGTATGTAAATTTTGTTGTCTTTCTTCCAAAATAAATTATATGACAATAAATGGTTTTAAATTTTTGACTTATAGTTGAATAATCAAGCCTTTCTTTCAATAAGAGTCATTATCATTTGAAACAATTGTACGTATAAAGATGAAAATCGAAAAACACCCTTTAACTAATTTATTTTGATTTATTTCTAGTTCGTCTAAATTGGATTTTTAATGATTAATGTAATCTGAGTTGAGTGACTTCAGGAAAAAATGAAACCATTTATGAATACAATGACTTGTGAGTAATCCATAGATCATTGACTTGGTAATCCTTTTTTTGGGCAATCGTACCATGGTTTAGTCAAGGTGTAGGTCAAGTTCAATTAAGGTTGTTGCACATGTTTATTTGTCATTGGAGGTTTTGGTCCCTCCATTTATTAGTGGGGCAAAATTTGCACCTCATTTGGGGTAACACTCTCTCTCGCCCTCATTTTGGAACGGTAGGTGAAGTTAAAATTTTTTTAAAAAATAATTTTTTATTTTTTATTTTTTTAAAAATAAAATTAAAAAAGAATCATACAATTGAAAAAACAAAAACTTGAAAGAAAAGGTAAATTTTTTTTTAAAATATCTTAAAAAATTACTATAACTAATAAATAAATAAATAATATAAAAAAAGATTAAAAAAATAATGAGAGGACAGTAGTTTAATCATTCGAATAATGAGAGGCACCGCCGTCTTGTACTGATGCTGGAGTAGTCCTCTGTTTTTGAGGTAGTTATGGACTAACGTTTTATTGAATAGGAATCCCTTTCCTTTAGTTGCTTAGTCGCACGCCCACTCGGAATCACCGGCGAGCCTATTGCTTCCAACCACCTGGACAAGGCTGGGACTGAGGCGCCCTCCCCTTTGATCAGGCCCTCATTTTTTAGCAAAAATAAAAGGGATTGGTACAACTTATTTTTCATACAGCTCCCAACAATTTTGTTTTTGTTTTATCTCTTATCACAAATTTTTTGATTTTGTTTATTTTTAATATATATATATATATATATATATATATGATAATTTAAAAAAAAAATTTTACTTTCTTTAAACAGTAAATTTTTTTAAATATTATTATTCAAAAATATTATTTAAAAAAGAAGTAAAAAATTTTAAAAAATCATCCTACATAAAAAATAGTTCAAATAATATTTTAAAAAAGTTAGAGGTAAAAGCAAAAAAAATACTATATGAGAATTACATGAGAAGGATGTTGCTTCCAAAATAAAACCTATAAATATATACTAATATTTTTTTATATTTAATTTTTTTTTTAAATTTATAAAATTTATACTCATATCTCTTCTAATTTTAAAGTATTTATATTAACTTAATTTATTAAGTTTAAATTTTTTTTGATAATTTAGTGTATTAGATTAGGATCATTAATTTTAAATATATATATATATATATATATATATATATAATAAAATTGTTAATAAAAAAATTAAAAAATATGAATAGAAGTTTCAAAAATATGAATGTAATTTTCTGGTACATCTAATTTATCTACGTCCTGAAGGGCAAAATTTGCATATTTTCATCAGGCTCAGGCCGTCCCTTCATTAACTGACGATTATTCAGAGATGCACAGTTTATTCTTTAAAGTCACCATGGATTTAAAAAATTAAAATCCTGAAGATGCCCTCTCTCGCTAGGACATATATCTTCATTGCCATTGACATCCCTTGAGTAAGCCTGGGTAGTTGTCTTCTTGCATGTTCTTACAATAATTTAACCATAAAATAAAGAAACCAAAACTAGAAAGTTTCAACGAAAACCAAATCCAATGGATAGCTTGGGCTTTCCAAATAGTATAACTTGGTAAAACGGGCTCCCACCCTTTGGGTTTGACAGCCAAGGAGGGAACTGATTCTAGCTTATATTCTCCGGATACGCATCTCTTTCTTCAAACAAAATATTCATTACATTCTCATTCTCTTACCAATTTCTCTCTCCACATATATACCATTGGAAACGTAGGCTGCATCAAAAGAATAGTACTATATACAACTGCTCCGCCTGTAACCTTAATTTCCATGTAAGTTTCCCCTGTTACCGTGTCATTCCTTATAGTCTGCTACATGTATGTCTAAATTCTCTGTGTATCCTTCTAACTTGCTTCCTCCTTTTCGATTATGATACCAATTGCATAGCGCGCCAGAAATACAAATATGACGTCGTATCTGCTACATGGGACGCTTCATGTAACCATATATGAAGTTGATAAGCTGCAAACTGGATTCAACTTAAATTTTTGCGACAGGGTACGTACCTTAATCAAACTCTCTCTGTCTCATTTTTTTACTCATCACAAAAAACAATAACAGAATTTTTAATGCTTTTCTCTCTCTCTCTCTCTCTCTCTCTATATATATATATATATATATATCCTCCATTGAGTTTGAACTTTGAATTATAGTCTAGCTATTTAAGACAGCATTACAAATAATTAATTATTCTGAAGAGGAATATATAGTTCACAAACAATGTCATCAATGCAAAAGTTATGATGATATGAAACTTTCAGCTGCTTCAGCGTATCAGTTATGTTCTTTCTGATATCTATAGAAATTAAACTTCAGGTTTTGAATTCTTTAGATATATTTAACCCCTCTTTAAGATCTTAATTATGACAATATGAGAAATCAATGCAAGCCTGGATGATTTTATTTTTGGAAGGTTTTATCGAAACTTATTTCTTGCTATGATCTTCGAGGTAAACTATTGAGGGAGAGCTGGATGAGTTTAGTTATTACTCTTTCGAAATGCACAGTACTTAGTACCTTTATGATCGGCATTTCATGTACTTCTGCATCTCCCATCCTTTCTAATTCCAATTTTTTATCTAAAAGAATCAACTTCCACATTTCTCAACCAGATGGAGCGCAAGCTTCTCTGGTCAGTAGCCCTATATACCAAGGGTGAGGTCTGAAGAGTTTCCCTTTTATAAGATTAGGATATATATGTAAACAAAGTTCTGTAACTCTCAATAATGCTGAAGTCCACCTCGTTCTTTTACTTTTTTCGCAAAAGAAAATAACTTTATCTGGATTCTTGTTCGTATTTGTGTCCGCTTTCTTCTTTGAAATTTTGGAAACAAGGATGCAACTCACCGGGGGAAGAAATTTCTGGCCCATGTCAAAAACTGTTTGCTGTGCCGGCCAGAGGTATATATCTTAACCATCCATGTTTTGCTAGTTATTTAACATTTTATTTCCTTATGAACTGGGTTAGTTCTATGTGTTTCATACTTGATTTTCTCCACCTTGTGAAATATCCTTCTAACAAAAAAAATGTTATGAAGATTGTTGGGACGAGACTCTATGCAACAGTTGATTTAGATAAGGCTAGAGTTGGGCGAACCAGAACGATAAAAAATAAACCCAGCAACCCCGAGTGGAATGAGAGCTTTCGCATATACTGTGCCCATCAGGTATCGTACATTGTATTCACTGTGAAAGATGGAAATCCTATTGGAGCAACTCTAATTGGAAGGGCTTATGTCCCTGTTGAGCAATTTACAAGAGGCTTCGTCGACAGATGGGTTGAGATATTAGATGAAGACCGTCATCCTATACCAGCTGGCTCTAAAATACATGTTAAGATAGAATTCAGCAATGCTATCACTGACATAAACTGGTCTCAAGGAATAGCGAGTTCACAGTTTCCTGGAGTTCCTCACGCATTTTTCAATCAGAGAAACGGTTGCAAAGTTACTTTATACCAAGATGCCCATGTTGATTTTATGTTGTCGACCCCACTTTCTGGAGGAAATGAGTATAAGCCAGGAAGATGTTGGGAGGACATTTTAAATGCCATTAAGGACGCTAAATGCTTGATTTACATAGCTGGGTGGTCTATTTACACTAAGATAACCTTAACTAGGCCATCCAAAGGACAACGCACTCTGGGGGAGCTGCTCAAATGGAAAGCCGATGAAGGAGTTACAGTGCTACTGCTTGTTTGGGATGACAGAACTTCTGTTGCGCAATTTAAAAAAGATGGCTTGATGGCAACCCATGATCAGGAAACTGCAGAATATTTCAGGAATACTAAAGTACGTTGTGTCTTGTGCCCCCGAAATCCAGATGATGGAAGAACCATTGTTCAGGGGCTTCAAATTTCAACTATGTTCACTCACCACCAAAAGGCACTAGTTGTTGACAGTGAAGTACCACCCGACAGTAGCGATGTGGCTAACGGAGAATTAAACAGGCGGAGGATCATAAGTTTTATAGGCGGTATTGATCTCTGTGATGGGAGATATGATACACCAAAACATCCTTTGTTTTCAACTCTGGATACAGTCCATTATGATGATTTCCATCAGCCAAACTTCCCAGATGCTTCAATTAAGAAAGGCGGTCCAAGAGAGCCCTGGCATGACATTCACTGCCAACTAGAAGGACCGATTGCTTGGGATGTCTTGTACAATTTTGAGCAGAGGTGGCAGAAGCAAGTTGGGAAACAATGCCTTCTCCCTATTAGGAAGCATGATGAAATTCTAGTTCCTCCATCTGACGTAACAACATCAGATGACAAAGAAACATGGACTGTTCAGTTGTTCAGATCAATCGATGGTGGTGCCGTTAGTGGCTTTCCAAAAGGTCACCCATATGAAGCAACTGAACTTGGCCTTGTTAGTGGGAAAGATAACATCATTGACAGAAGCATTCAGGACGCCTATATAAATGCTATTCGGCGAGCACAAAATTTCATTTATATTGAAAACCAGTATTTTCTAGGAAGTTCATATGGTTGGCAATCAGAGGATATCAGAGTCGAGGATATAGGGGCTTTGCATCTGATACCAAAGGAGCTGTCACTAAAAATTGTTAGCAAGATTGAAGCAGGAGAGAGGTTTGTTGTTTACGTTGTGATCCCAATGTGGCCAGAAGGTATACCTGAAAGTGCTTCAGTTCAAGCAATATTAGATTGGCAAAGAAGGACAATGGAGACGATGTATGCCGATATTGCTGCAGCCATTGAGAAAAAGGGAATTGACGCCCACCCTAGAAAATATTTGACTTTTTTCTGCCTTGGAAATCGTGAGGTCATGAAAGCTGAAGAATATGTTCCTCCTGAGGCACCAGTACCTGGTAGTGATTATGATAAAGCACAAAAGGCTCGACGCTTCATGATTTATGTTCATTCAAAGATGATGATAGGTAAGAAAAGAGGCTCTTGTGTAAGTTGTAATAAACATATATTTTTGTGGCGAATTATGACTCTTCGTGTTTACTTTTTTTTTTTTTTGTGTTGTTCAGTTGATGATGAATATATAATCATTGGTTCTGCCAACATAAACCAGAGATCAATGGATGGTGGAAGGGACAGTGAGATTGCAATGGGTGCATTCCAACCACATCATCTAACAGCCAATGAGCGAAGAGCCAAAGGTCAGATATATGGGTTCAGACGGGAATTATGGCATGAGCACATTGGAGATTCTGATGCTGTAGACTTTGATTATCCAGAAAGTGATACTTGTGTGAATCTCTTGAATGGTCTTGCTGACTTGAACTGGGAAATGTACTCGAAGGAAACATTTGATGGACATGGGTCATTTAACCACCTCCTGCGGTACCCCATAGAAATAAGCGAAGATGGAAATATAACAACACTTCCAGGGTTCGAATGTTTTCCTGACACCAAGGCTCCTATTCTTGGCACCAAATCTGATTACCTTCCTCCAATTCTCACCACCTAAAACTAGGTACCAGGTGTCTTAGATAAGTTTGAAATACTTAAACCCTGATGTTCAAGTGTTCAAGTGCTTTTTCATATGCCTGAGGAATGGATTATTAATGTGCTTGAATCACAGAAAAGTGCTTATCTTAATTAATTTTGCTATATATTTGCGGATATTATATATATCAATTATGTTACTTTAAAGTAAATATATTATAATTCATAAAGAAATCTGCAAACAATATTGTCGTCTTTGCCAAATCAATTCTTGTATATATTGACGTTTTGGTTTCGTTGAAGAAGGGGCCAGGGGCTTCTGTTCTGCGTGTGCTCATGTGATATTAAAAGCCAAGCATATTTGATACTTCAGAAAATAATATCTGACCAACGGATTGTATTGGCGAATGGTAGCTAAAGAAATTTTGATAAATTATTCCCATCATCATCATCATTATTATGAGTAAATTATTATCTTATATTTTAATTACATGATCATTTATTTTATTATGACAATATACATGAACCTCTTTTAAAAGTTAAAAAATATTACAATTTAACTTAATTTTAAATTTAAATTTAATTAAATCATTTATATGCCTAAAATACTTATTGAAAACCTTTAAATTTACCTATTATTAATTATAAAAAATTTTAAAAAATTATTTAATGTGTTTAAACTTTTGAAATTACCTATTATTGATTATAAAAAAACTTTTAAAACTTATTCAATTTATTTTTGTTTCTTCTTCTATGTTATATTATTAAGAATGAATGAATAAATGAATAATTTGAATTTTACAAAAAATTTCTTTGCAAAATGTATTTTAAATATATAAATGTTTTAACTAAGATTAAATCTAAAATTAAGTTAAGTTTAATATTTTTTCTTTTAAGAAAAATTTATGCATATTTTTATAATAGAAAGAATAATCATGTAATTAAAATATCTTTTAAAAAAAGGGAGAATATTGATTTGTTTTAGTTTTTAGGAAGAATCTGTTGTACTAACATATGTAAACTAATTTATATTATTAGAGTTGTCATTAAAATTAGAACTTGAGTTCAAATTCCAATGGAATCTAGAAAAAAAAAAAAGTAATTCAGGCTCTCATTTTATTAAAAATTGACCATTCACATTATGTTCTTTTTTTTTTATGTTTAATTTGATTTCAACTCAGGTTATATTTATAATTTTTAACTCTGGAGACGACCTCAATATTTTTAAACTAATAATGTATCTTTTAATTCGTTTATCCGATTGAATGGGTTATCTTTGCTTCACTACTATTGAATTGAGGTAATAATAAAACAAAAAGAAATTAGACTTAAAAAGTTTGAAATGTTTTCTTCTTTGGATAAATATAAAAACTTCAGTATTTAGTTGGAAAGCTATGCAATCGCTCTACTAAAAATTAAGGAGAGGCACACGAAGAAGAATGGGACAAGGTGATGCATTTGAAGGGAAATAAAAATCTAGGGATTAGGAGGTTCAATACTTTTATATTAAAAATGTCTTTGTAATTTTTCTTTGAGATTCCCTTAGCCCAACAGTAACTTGAGCCTTCCAAATAGAATAAGAATAGCTTGACAAAAGGAGCCCTGAAAGCTAAGGAGGGAACTGATTCTAGCTTCTATTTTCTATATACACATCTCTTACTTGAAACACAAGATTTATCATCTTCGCTATTTCTCTATTGACTTATTATTATATATATGTCAATATAGACTTGAAGCTAAAGATCATAAGAAAAGTACGATCATCAAATATATTTTATTTTGCTCACAGGCGCCCCTCCAGTAACCTGAATTTACTTGTACGTACATTTTACTGGGCTGAAAATTTCCCTGTTGTAGGGTCCTTAATAGTCTACCACTTGTTTGTTTAAATTCTCTCCCTATCTCTCTACTCACATTCCTTAATATACTACACTATACTGATCTCACAGCACGTTCAGCAGAAACATCAAGTATAAACGTGATGTCACATTTGCTGCACGGGACGCTTGATGTAACTGTATATGGGATCGATCATCTAGAAACTCGATCCAAGTCCATTCTCGATACCGAGGTGCTTTCATTAAAAACTGTCTCTTCTTTAATCATTAATAATTAATTTAAAAAGAGGGACAGAGAAAAATTCAGTTTACATACTGAAGATTGGATGGACTGCATGAATGTGATTAATGCAAATCTCTGAAAGTTTGAATGATTTTGTATTAAGAAAGTTCCAGCAAAATCTAGTTATACATAAAATTAAACACAAACTATTTCAGTACTAGTACACTTCTTTTTTCTTAATTTTCTTTATATGGTTTGGTTTTCTCTGTTTTAATTGAGGCTTTTGTGATTGGTTGGTTTATTTATTCTGCACTACTGCTCTACTCATGTACTTCTTTCCATCCTTTCAAAAATTACAAAAATTCAACTTATTTCTCAGCAAAAACTTCTCTAGTCAGTAGCAATATAAATCCACAATTTTTAATTACCCCCAATCAGTTGTGGAGAATTTCTAATCAGAAGTGGTTCTACTTCTATATCTCTCAAAACTGATCTGCACTATCTAATTTATTTTCTAGAGAAAATAACATATATGAACTCTTCTTGTATATTCCTTTGTTTCTGTTTGTTACCTTCCTTAAATTATGGAAACAAGGGTACAAGAAGACGGGGGAAGAAAGTTCTTAACCTATACAAGGAGTGTGTGTTCAAGCCCCTGGTATGCTCACAATCCTCTCTTGCTTAAAGCTATTTAACAAATATAATTGACTACTAGTATCTACCTTCTTAATTAGTACCAGAGAATACTAGAAATAAGCATACTTCATTTTCTTCACATGTGAAATTTCATTCTAAATCTAACACATTAAAACCTTATGAAGGCTGTTAGGACCTGTGTCTATGCAACAGTTAATTTCGATAAGGTAAGGGTTGGGAGACTAAAATGGTAGATCGACACCGCTTCCGACCCTCCATACCCTTATGGAACGAGAGCTTTCACATATATTGCGCCCATTCGATCTCCCATATTATATTCAGTGTCAAAGAAGATAATCCTATTGGAGATACCCTAATTGGAAGCGCTCAAGTACCTGTTGAGCAAGTCATGGAAGGCTCCGTAGTGGATACATGGGCTGACATATTAGATGAAGGCTCTCATCCTATACCAGGTGGCTCTAAAATACGTGTTAAAATGCAGTTCTTTGATGTTACCAAAGACACGAACTGGTCTTAAGGAATAAGGAGTCCCTGGTTTCCTGGAGTTGCTCCCACATTCTTTACTCAAAAACGTGATTGCAAAGTTACTTTGTACCAAGATGCCCATGTCCCAGATGGTTATCTCCCTAGTATTCCCCTGTCTGAAAGAAACTTTTATGAGCCTAGTAGATGCTGGGAGGACATTTTCAATGCCATCACAAATGCTAGGCACTTGGTTTACATAACTGGCTGGTCTGTGTATCCTGAAATAACCTTAATTAGGGATCCAAGGAAGACAGTTTCTGGAGGAAACATCACGTTAGGGGAGCTGCTCAAAAGGAAAGCTGATGAAGGGGTGAACGTTCTTATGCTTGTGTGGAGAGACATAACTTCAGTTTCAGTTCTGATGAAAGACGGATTGATGGAAATCCATGATCAGGAAACTGCAAAATATTTTAAGAACACAAAAGTGCGATGTTTCTTGTGGCCCCGAAATCCAGATGATGGAAGAAGCACAATTCAGGGTATTAAAATTTCAACAATGTTTACTCACCACCAAAAGACAATAGTTGTCGACAGTGAAGGACCTGGTGAAGAATCCCAAAAGCAGAGGATAGTAAGTTTTGTTGGTGGCATTGATCTTGGCGATGGAAGATACGACACACAGGAACATCCTTTGTTTGCAACTCTGAATACAACCCATCGCAGCGA